>CAUYQU010039789.1:0-43379 GCA_963574635.1 Cheracebus regulus | reverse complement strand
CTCTTAAAAGTAAATTTGGTGAAAAAGGATCCTAATTCACGTGCCAAGTATCTGAATGAATAAAAGGAGATGATAGGGGGGTTAAGAGAGTCATAGGCTATTAAAGAATATGGCATCAACTTCAAAAGAGGATGCCACTTCAAAAGGGTTGAAGCTCAGCTGGGTGCCAGGAGAATACATCCTGGGATGTTGGGGGTACAGATGCTGGCATGCAGAATTGCAAAGCAGTAAGGGATAAAAGCATGACAAGGAATAAGTCACAATTGCAAAGATATGAAACCAAGCTAAGTGTCCACTGACCAATGAGTGGATAAAGTAAATGTGGCATATATACACCATGGAGTACTACTCAGCCATAAAAGAAGAACAAAATGATGTCTTTTACAGCAACTTGGATGGAGCTGGAGGCCATTATTATAAGTGAAATAACTCAGATGGAAAATCAAATATGGTATGTTCTTACTTATAAGTGGGAGCTAAGCTATGGGTATGCAAAGGCATACAGATTGATATAATGGTCTATGGAGACTCAAAAGGGAGAGTGGGAGGGGAGTCAAGGGATAAAAAAAAAACCTACATATTGGGTACAGTGTATACTACTCAGGTGACAGGTGCACTAAAATCTCAGATTTCACCAAAATACAATCTATCCATGTAACCAAAAAACACTTGTACCCCCAAAGCTATTGAAATAAAACATATTTAAGAAAAAAAAAAGCACCAAGGAAAGGAGATGGCAAGGGAATGCTTTTTGTTTGGTGACCAAAAATTGCAAAATGGAAGGAAGGGTTAAAAACGCTCCTTTCTAATATGGCAGGGAGAGGAGCAGCACAAGGCGAGGGCACAGGCTTTCATATCAGGCTGACAGCACTATGGCCCTACAGGAAAGAAATTAAACCTTCCATGCCTCCCTTTTCTCCTTTGTAAGAGCACTACCTGACATGCTACTGCGGCACCAAAGAAGGTAATGTGTCTGTATCATAGTGAGTAAGTACCTAATAAATGAGAGTCAGTGGTTTTCTTCCCCCAGCTTTCACTGTAGCTAAAGGCTCCACATAGTCCTACAAGTCTGGGCAAGGCCTGTACACAGTGGACGGGGGGCTAAAGACATCCTGGTGCTAGGTAGACAGAGCATCAGTGAGGGTCAGGTGTGACTTCAGTCTTTCATAAGGTATGAAGTTTGAAATATTTGCATGTCTAATATTTATGCCTACTTTGAGGGACAAAAGTGTTGGAGGTTAACATCCCAAATCATGACTGCAGACACAAACGATAATTTCCTTTCAGGTCCTGATTGCTTCCCAAATAGCTAATCTAATTCCTGCAAGTAAGGAGGAGGCACATACCTGGCAGAAAATAAGAAGGGAGAAAGAAGTTGAACTGAGTAAGGGACAGGAGCAAAGAGATGAGGAGAGCCTGGATAGAGGCAAAGTTATCAAGCAAACTCATTTGAATTCCATGGCTCTGGGCTTGGATTGTGTTTATGAGGAAAGGGCCATTCATGAGATCTACAGAATCTTTAGTTCTCATTATATCGAACATGTTGGTTATATTTATAAAATAGAATCATAACTACATCTGGAACTTTTACACAGAAATTAAGGTTGACTTACATACCAGATTGATTTATATTCCTTGATAAGATGGTAAAGTAAAGATTTATTTTACTTTGCACTCTTACAGCTTGGATTATTATTCATACTTTATTTCACAAATTGGTGGTAACCCAACTGCAGCGAAATCAAGAGTTCACATGCCAAGTTTTGGTCTGAACAAGTTTTGCGTCCAATATACACTTGGCCAGAAAAATGAGATAGAATAATAGAAGAGAAAAGAAAGTATTTTATGCACCCTGGAGGTCAAAAACAGATGTGAGTAGGGTCTTTGTGGAGTGTGGCTAGTTAACATCTGGTAATCCCTAATGGATTTCACTGTCCATTTGTAAGTTTACTCCGATGTTTAATATCAACAGCTATTCAGGAACATAGTACTCGCACAAAGAATAAAATTTACAGATATCAAAGACAAAGCCAGAAAATTACTCTGTTCTTGGCATCCATCCTTTCTAGGCAAAGACTACATATTTTCTTTCTGTTGATGCTATGTTTAATAAAGCTATGTGATTGGTTAGATTTCGATTGAGCTGAATGTGTTTTGTTTTGTTTCTTTTTATGACTCAGTGACAAAAGGAAATATAAAACCTTCTGCTTACTTAATCAGAGAACTCTGGTTTCTTCTATGTAATTTGAGCAGAAATTGAAAACAAAACATTCCCAGAAGGACTAATTGTGCCCATACTGGTGGGAGGAAGGCAAGAAAGGGACGGGATGGCGAGGAAGGTAGGTAACCTGGCCCATTTTCTTCTCTTGGCACATAGTCTGTCTGATTTCTTGTTTCCTTTCAAGCCACTCTTTTTGACAGTGGCAATTCCCACCAGCTGCAGATTTTGTAAGAAAATTTGCAAAGAAGAGCAGAAATGTCTGTATTTCTGACCATAAAGGTTTCAAATGCTGAGGGACACAATGGAAGTACTTTAGCAAAGTTGATGCAGAAGAGTTGTCATTCTTATTGCTAACTGCAGCAATTAAGATTAAACATGTTCTCCATGCCATCCACATACCAATTAAGTAAAAGGTAATACAGACATTCCTTTGACAGAACGGGCTACCCGCAGAATTGCTAAATTAGTAACAAATTTAGAGATTAGTTACTATTCAACAAGGCATCAATTTGTGGACCTACTCAAGTCCATTGGTAGTGGTTGCCAGGAATACTAAAACGCTAACATAATACTAGGCATTAGACGGGTTTTTTTTTTAAGAGACAGGATCTGGAATCCAGTCGCCCAGGCTGGAATGCAGTGACACAATCTTGACTCACTGCAGGTTCAAACTCCTGGCTTCAAGGGATCCTCCCAGCTCAGCCTCCCAAACTGCTGGGATTATAGGCATGAGCCGTGGATCCCAGTCTAAACCCTTAACATGCTCAGTGAGAAAGACTTATCTCCTTGGATTTCAGATGTCTGTCAGGGAAGTGAGTAGCAGCAACATGTGTGCTACTGAGTTGCTATCTCTGATTCAACCAAAGAGTGTGTCATCAAATATATGTTTCTTAAGGTTTAGAAATTTTCAATTTAAGATAAACCTGCATAGCAGCAAATGCATGTGCATATTATGCAATATTAGTAAGAAACTCAATCATATGATGGTGCTTTGTATCTTTATAGGAACTTTTGCATGTGCCATGTCATGAGATGCTAAAATGACTCCATGAAATAGAAAGAGGATGTATTTTTATCCCCTTTTTACAAATGAGGAACTGAATTTTGGAGCAAATAAGTTATTTATCCGAGGTCATGTAGCTAGCATGTTAGAGAATTTAGGAAATATTTCACAGTCACTTGAATATTTTGTAATCACTCAAAATTCTGACTCAAATTAAGAGTCAGAAAACCATGGGAACTATGGCTGAGATTTTCTAATTCCCAAATTTTGCAACAATAAAGCATAAACATGACTAACCAGGATACTTTTACAATACACATGACTAAGTGACAACACATGGGAGATAACTGGCCTTTGAAATGTATGTCTGTATTAATCAGAGGTCTCCAGAGAAACAAAATTAATAGGATTCTACAAAACCTGCAGAGCCTATATCCCAGCTTGAATCTGAAGGCTGTATGGTGCTACAGTACCAGAAAGAACCAGTGTCTCAGAGTTCAAAGGCCATAAGGCAGAGGAAAAAAGAACACAAAAAAACAAACAAAAAAATAAAGTGGGTGTTTCAGTTCAAAGGCTTTCAGGCAAGAGAAATCTCTTACTTGGAGGAAGATCAGCCTTTTGTTCTACATAGGTCTTTAACTGATTGGGCAAAACCCACCCACATTATGGAGGACCATCTGTTTTACTCAGTCTACCAATTCAAATGTTAATCTCATTCAAAACACCCTCACAGAAATACCCAGTTGACCAACTATCTGGGTATCTCATGGTCCAGTCAAGTTGACACAAAATTAACTATCATAAGCCCACCCCTTGTCAACTTGGCACTGTATATGTCTCTGTAAAACACATATAATGTCCAAATAAAGATATTAACAAGATCATACTTCCACCACATTATACAGCTATCCTATATACAAGCGTAACTGCACTAACCCTTTCCCCAGAAGAGGATGGATGCAAAGTCCTTGCATGATGGCGTCTTCTTCTTGAACTCCCGACCTCAGGTGATCTGCCCGCCTTGGCCTCCAAAGTGCTTGGATTACAGGCGTGAGCCACCACCCCTGGCCTGGCCTCTTCTTCTTAATGTCTCATATCTTAAGTAAGTATGTGGGCAGAATGTTATAAAGTAAATTGTGTCTCCCCTCCATGATTTGTATATTGAAGCCTTATCCCACAACATGACTGTATTTGGAGACAGGGCTTTTAGGGGGGTAATTAGTTTTAAATGGGGTCTTAAGGGTGAAGCCCTAATCCAATCAGACTGTTTTCATAGAAAGAGGAAGAGACACTAGAGGTCTCTCTCTCCCTGCTCACATAGAGGAAAGGCCATGCAGGGCCACAGCAAGAAGGCAGCCCTCTGCAAGCAAAGACAAGAGGCCTTACAGAAACCTATCCTGCTGGCTCTTGATCTTGGGGCTTCCAGTCTCCAGAACTGTGAGAAAATAATGTCTATTTTTTAAGCCACCCAGTCTGTGGTACCTTGTTATGGTAGCCAAGTTGTGTAATACTATGACTAAAGCCCTACCTGGGGTATTTCTCACCATCACAGAAGAGGGAATTTATTTAAAATATATCAGTCCAATTATTGTGTGTATGTTCTAAGCCTTTCTGTTTAATTTCCAGGCTAGACAGAGACCTTAAATGGAGCTCTTTTTAAAAAGAAATCAGAAGACATATGTTCTTGGGTATTTTGAGGGCTGGATTATAAATTTCTTTATGTCTTAGGGGAAGATTTCATCATGCTGTTTTAAAAGATGCATGATGAACCTGTCAATAGCAGCAAGATGTCTGGAACAGAGAATAGTCAACAAATTTTCACTGAGTGTCTACCATATGCTGAACCTCGGAAATATAATGGGGAAAAGGCACGTGCTGTCCTTTCCTTTAGGTAGTATTCTAGTGAGGGACCTAGATTGTAAGATAGGGATTGGGTACTGATGTATCTAAACGTTTAAGGTTGTTATAATGAAGAAACTGACTTTCAAAAGCTCATTTGGAGATTCTAGTAGAAAGCACAGTTACACATAGAGCCTTAACCTGGAAGATACTGCTCCCTAACTAGCAAAGATGTTCCCTTTTTCATTTGTCACCTTTGCCTATAAGCAGGAGTAGCGGATACCATGGCCTGGTTATACTACCATTTCAACATCAAGGTTGTAAAAGACTTGGTTTAGGTCTGGGGGATTTGCAATCCAATAATGCCTAGGAGCTAAACTAGAGTAACAAAGACATTGTGTGTGTGTGTGTGTGTGTGTGTGTATGTATGTGTGTTTCAATTTATACTACATAACCAACTTTCAGAACCCTAATTTGTTGGAAGGCCCCTATGTTTGTAACAAGGTGGTTTTCATTCTTTCAGTAACACGATTTTTTTTGACAAAGTTGAAGCGACCTCTTGAAATACGTCCAAGTGTTATATAATATTTTCACGTGTGCTAATATAACACCTTTGTGCTGTAAGTCCAAAAGAAACGTCAAACAAAGGGTGGTCTGTAGCAACACTAAGGTATTTCCATTTTTCACTGTCCTGCATTCACAGACTTTGGAGATGACCTATGAAGCTATAAATAAAAGGAATACAGTTTTTCCGTAAAACAATTTCTAAACTTTCCAAAAGGTGCAACGTTAGATTCATTTAATAGATTGGTACAGACTTTCCTTGGGGAAACTAAGTTTTTTTCCCCCCTTTTCTGAATCAAAAGTTGATAATGCAGAAATATTGCACAAATATCATGACAATATCTTTTCTTTTCTTTTTATTGAATGGTAGCTGTGATTTGAAGAGTAATTTTCTTCAGAAAATTGTGGACACTTCACAGAAATGGTTGAAGCTATTTGCAGTCTACAAATTACCTAATGGAACAGGTAAGCTTTATGCCTTTAAAATTATGTGTGTGTGTGTGTGTGTGTGTGTGTGTATGTGGTTTATATTTTCTTTGAAGCCTCTGGTACAGAACTTTTCAGCTAGCAATATTTTGTATTGAGCATGAAATTGAGTGCTGTTCTTACTGCTTCGTCTTTTCAAAGCCTCCAGTGTAAAAAGAAAATCGAATTTTTTTTACAAGCCCCAAATCCTAAGAACTTTACCAATGCTGCCTTTGTTTCCTATAGAGCCTTTTAAAAAATAAAATATCAACTTGGCTTCTATCATATTACTAAATTCTATCAAGTTAGTACCCTTCTAACAACAATAACAACAAAAGATTCCCAAAGTCCGGGTGGCAAAAGAAGTGAGGAATGGTGAACGGAAACAGTAGGGAGGAAGTTACCAGACAGTATTAATTTTTTTTTTTTTTGAAATGGAGTCTTCCTCTGACGCCCAGACTGGAGTGCAATGGGACGATCTCGATTCACCGCAACCTTCACCTCCCAGGTTCAAATGATTCTCCTGCCTCAGCCTCCCAAGTAGAGTAGCTGGAATGACAGGCACATGTCACCACATCTGGCTAATTTTTGTATTTTTAGTCGAGACGGGGTTTCACCACATTAGCCAAGCTGGTCGCAAACTCCTGACCTCAGGTGATCTGCGCACCTCACACTCCCAAAGTATTGTGATTACAGGCGTGAGCCACCTAGCCTGGCCCAGTGTTGCTTTTTAAGACAGAATCAAGAAGCTTTAAAACTGATTGAAAATTTAGTCACAGGTAAAAAACATATAGCATGCAATTCGCTAAAAATTTCTTACAATAAACCAAAGTCTTGATATGGCAGACCACACAAAACCTACCAAGGCTCATTGAGTTATGAGTTGAGGTTTGGACATTCTAGCATGGACAGCTCCCTTCCCCCACACTTCAAACTCCTCTACCTCCTGCCTCCCATTAGCAAATTCTACTTTCAAAACATATCTTCAATCCGAAGCTTCTTATCACTCCACCGTTATCTCTCTAATCCAGGCCTCACCTAGCCTATAACCACAGCCTTCTAACTGGTCTCTCTACTTATGAGCTTATCCCTACTTCAGTCTTCAGTTATACCTCAATTATCTATACAGCAACCAGAGTGACAATTTAAAGTTGTGACATAGCTCCTGCCACAGATCCTTCAAACCCTCTACTGGCTCACCATCACACCCAGTTTAAATCCAAATCCCTTTCATGGTCTGAAAGCCTCCGCTTGATCACCCTCCCTCACTTCCACTCTCTGCCTTGCTCACTCTGCATGGCCAGAAGTCTTCTTACACTTCCTCATAAAATCCAGGCATGACCCTGCAACAGGACCTTAGCAGCTCCTCTTCCTCCACTTTGGAACTCTTGGCTCATAACTCTCGGTCACTTCGTTCAGGGCTTTGCTCAAACACCTCATTAGCGAGGACTTCCCTGACTAAAACAGCACTTCAGTCACTATCTGCTTAGCCTGATTTATTTTTCTTCATAATATAATTTTCAATACCTGGCACATTTTACACTTTATTATCTGTCTCCTCCTAAAAGAATGTAAACTCCAGCAGAGTAGGGGCTTTGTTTTGTTCACAGATGGATCTGCAGGGCTTAGATTCGTGAATGAACAGTTATTACAGTGGACTGTTCCCAGGAGAAACATATGAAATAAAATTATGAAGTGGGATATTGCTTTATTGACAGCTGTTTGGACTGTGAAATCTCCTTGTCACCACCAGGTTACAAAGTCTTTCCTAACAAAGATAGGGAGGTAGGTAGGAGAGGAGTAGGGACAAAAAATGAAACAGAGTTAACATGTTCCTAATATGGTCCAAGGGAGAAATAATGGTGGTTTGCATAAGGGTGTGGCAGCCTAGATGCAGAGAACCAACAGGGCTTGGTAATGGTTTGAATGTGGGAAATGAAAGAAAAAAAAGAATAAAAATTTTTTCATTTTATAATTTGTTCACATGAGCAGCCGAGTGTATAATGCTGCTTTTGATGAGATGGAGAAGGGTGAAGAAAGAATGAGATGTGTGTGTTTATTTGGAAAATGGGGTAATAGTACAAGTTATTCCAACACCTCCCCCCCATCTCCACAAACAACGTGCGTGCACATGCACACACCCGTCTATTTCCCACACTTCTCTGCTCTGCTTTATGGCTGCGGTATGCTCTTGTTATCTGATTTCAAATGGCATAAGGCAATATGAGGTACCAGCAAGAGGCTAAATAAGAAACAAGTAAGAGAATTTATTCCTTTAGACTCCTCCCTGTCTCAGTCCAGTTCTGCCAGTCCCTGCATTCTGGAATGACTGTTTCAATTGGATGAACCTTGTTCTATGGCTCCAGGATTTCTCTGGGTTCCTTTTGCTTCTATCTAAAAGATTAAAGGGGATTACAGCTTTCAATGTTGCTAACCCGAGGATGCTTTAACACCTTCTATTGGCTCCTATAATTCTGCCCACACCTTGGTAAACTGTACCTAATTAAACTTTCTTCTTTTTTTTTTTTTTTTTTTTTTGTTGCCCAGGCTGGACTGCAGTGGCATGATCTCAGGGAACTGCAACCTCCATCTTCCAGGTTCAAGCAATTCTCCTGCCTCAGCCTCCCCAGTAGCTGAGATTATATGCACGTGCCACTACGCCTGGCTAATTTTGGTATTTTTAGTAGAGACAGGGTTTTGCCATGTTGGCCAGGCTGGTCTTGAACTCCTGACTTCAAGTGATCTGCCTGCCACAGCCTCTCAAAGTGCTGGGATTACAGGCATGAGCCACAGCTCCTGGCTCTCATTAAACTTTCAATTAAACCTTTTGAGTATGCCAGCTGTCCCATGGTGAAACCCTGACTGTGACAAGAGTCAAATTCATGTTGATCTGTCTATTAGACATCCAAGTGAAGATATACATAGGCAAGCAGCAATGAGTTGGGAGAGATACTAAGGCTGGGTAAGGCTGGTGAAGTCTGAGATACAGAAAATGTAAGTGTCTTCAGCAAATAAACTGGGAGTGGGGGTGTGCACCTGCAGTCCCAGCTACTAGGGAGACTGAGGCAGGAAGACTGCTTGAGCCCAGGAATTTGGGGCTGCAGTGAGCTGTGATCATGTCACTGTATTCCAGTATTCCAGCCTAGGTGACAGAGCAAGAAGCTGTCTCTAAAAAAAAAAAAAAAAAAAAAAAAAAAAAAAAAAAAAAAACTTTTTACCATAGAGGTACAGAAGGGCAGAAGGGACTAGTTATCACCTTTTGCTCTCCAGGAAAGCAACTGTCTCCTCTGGGACTCTTATTAGATTCAGGGAAGGTCTGGACTACTTTGTCCTCACATTTAGGCAGCCTGACAGTACTAAAACCTGAAATCGTTACCCTCCTTCTTTTAAGAGTCTATCAAGACTAATCTCCCCGTGCCACATACCATTGTTTACTTTGGTTATGAACAGAAGCCCAGATCTCCCAGGCACCCATTTACTCCATGACTCTTATTTTCTTACTGCTGTGTACATCCCTATCATATGATTGGATACTTCCCTCCCTTTCAAACTTTTACTTTCAAGCAATTTTAGATTCTAAATGATAAATTATTTACTCTATGACCATAATGAACTTTCCAAAAAATGAACAGTTAGCCAAGAGAATAAAATTAATTCACCTCAGCCATTTGTTCACAATTACAATAGCCACAAGGCACTCCATCACTGAACAAACTCCATGATAGACGTTTGGCCACGGGGACAAGGAGCCAAATTAGACTGATCAATTTTTTACTATCTTGGGTTTGCACTGACATACATGGCCATAAACAGTTAATTGGAGCTATAAATACTTTTGGCTAAGTTTAATTAGTTCTGTGTGCAAAATCCCAGGTTGTAATAACTGTGGTGATAACTCTGGACAAAAATTTTAAAATTCCATAAGAAGTTTGTTTTAAAAATTGACCTAGAATATGCTCTGAGAGAAAAAAGAGAGAGAGAGAAAAGAAATTGAATAAAGGAGCAAGAAATCAGCGTATGAAAAGATTAGTTACTCTGTAAAAAACCAATATGATTGTAGAGGTATTAAAATCCCTGTAGGAGATTTACAGAGAAGTCTGCCCTGGATTAGAATTTGATATCAAATAACTTAACTGAAGTCATACAATTTCTGTGCCATTTGTAGTTCAGTTAATAGCATATGTTCCTGGAGGATTACAGCCAATGATTAAGGAAATTAGGTTTTGTTTGAATTTAATTTAGTTATATAAAGCTGCTACTATAATTTACAGCTTTGATATTTAATATTTAATAACCCAGATCTTAGAAGAATACTGGATATAGCTGTGTCATTATGCCTTGAAATATTATTCCCATAAGTCATTTATATATGCTGGCTGATAAGGATGTTCATCAACTAGATGGACTCAACATGAGTCCACTGATAAAGCCAACGCAGTTTTACAGTTTGCTGAGTCCCTTGTATGTTTCCACTCCATTTCCCACACCGTAACTTACTGAATCATAAATTATCTGGCCAGTCAATTGTCATAATAAAGAAACATTACAGCCTTTTCTTCAACAGCCAGCTGTGGGAATGACTCAACTCTGCCTTCCTCTCACATTTTACATATCTGTGGCATTTACTCATTAAAAAATCATAGAAATTTCTCTGTAAATATGGCCCCATCAAAATTTTTTCTTGTTTTCCTTTTGTTGCTTTGCATTTTTTTTTCTCATTCATTTCTTTGACTTTTTATTTCTTTGTTTCCATCATTTTTCTGAGGAAAAATGATAAAATAGTATTGACTCCAATTTTTCTTTCGTGTGTGTGTGTGTGTCTGTGTATGTGTGTGTGTGTGTGTGTGTATAGACATATGGGTATGTATGTAGACATGTAAGTTTCTTTTCCTCTGATTTACAAAAACTAATCCTAATTTCTGATTTCATAGATTGGCATTTATTTCCAAGCATTCCCATTTTTTCTTCTCATATAAGAATATTTAAACTCCTTTTATCTTTTAGTGTTTCTGAGTTAACCTTTTCATCTTCTTTATTCAAGAGTCTTTTTGCTTTTACAGCTACCAGGAATCCTTTCATCACTGCTATTATAGTTTTATTCCCCTCACTTGCCTTTATTTCCTAGTTAGGCTTCCTTCAAAGACAGGTCAAGTTAGCTCTTATCATCAATTAAAAAAATACAACAGAAAATTTAACAAAAAAATGGTGAGTTCATAAGTGACAATTTCTAATCTCAAAGATTTTAGAGTCTATATGGAGGGTTTACTTGAGAATGCCCAATCTAACAATTTATTTTAGATAGATAGACAGATATGGAGATAGACGTCAAATATTAAAAGTTGATCAGTACTTAAATATGCAAGTTGAATACTCAGAAATTGTCTGAAGAGAATGAAGAAATTCATTAATACTTTCTAAGAAATGGGTTTCCTTTGTGCTTTACTGTCCACTTACCAACTTGGAGAACATGTAATAATAACAATAATACATGTTAATAAAATGTTAAATGTTAAAAACAAAATGTTATTATTAATATTTCTTTTTTAAGTATAGTGATGTGACTAGGTGGCGATCTTGGCTTCACTATTTTATAGCTGTGTGACAGAATAATTTACTCAAGCTCTCTGTGCCTCAGCTTTCAAATCTGTAAAATGAGGATAACAGTAGTACTCTGTTGAAAAAGCTTTTATTTTAATACATGTAAAATGCTTAGAATCATGACTCATACACAGTAAAACTCCATAGCTATTAGATACTGTTATTATCTATATTATTATTTTTGTTACTACAAAATAAATCATCAATTAGAAGGAAATAGCAGACCAATGTAAACACTAAGAAACAAACAAGCACCACAGCAGTAACTGAAAAGTATTTACAAAATCTGTATTTTTAGCATACATTTTGCATAATTTTGGAGGTAAAAATTCTTTGGTATTCTTTGGAGTAGCCACAACACATATTGAAGTGACCAGTATAGTATCAACAATCGCCAGCTCAAAAGTTACCCATATGAGTAGTTGAAGGAACACTCTATGCCAAATATATTTGAGATGCAAAGTCCTTTTGTTATCTGAGTATAATGAGCTGCTTCAAATCATACAAAGCTTGAAGCTCTGGTGGATATTAAAAATTCCATCTCAAAAACTAAAGAAACAGTATGGTTGCAGTAATCTTAAAAAATAGAGCCATAAAGCAGCATCCAGAACTGGATAAAGAGATTCCACATCTAAAAATAGAATATCCTAATTTATTTGAAGAGAATTTCAGTGAGTGCAGGATATATAGAAGACACTGACGTCCACCCTGTGAGGACCCTGTAACAGAAGCAATGGTAATCCTTAATATTTAATATAAATGAAAAGGAGGAGAGAATTTATTATGTTTCAATGAATCATAAAATAAACCAGAACTCACAAAGGAAGAGAAAAAGAAAATTCAAAATGTCCAAGAAGAGAAACAACATCCATTTCCTGCACTATGTTTTCATTTGTTCACAAATCAGATTACCATACAATATATACTGGGAGGGGATAAAAATGTACATAATGACTAATATCAAATAAAACATCTTCCACTAAAGGTAATACAAGCAGAATCTGCAGGATATAGAAATACAGCAGCAGGGACAATAAGAAATGTGGTTTTTTTGCCAGGCACAGTGGCTCATACCTGCAATTTTAACACTTTGGGAGGCCAAGAGGGGAGGATCAGTTGAGCCTAGGAGTTTGAGACCAGCCAGAGCAGCATGGCAAGACCCCATCTCTACAGAAATTTTAAAATTAGCTGGGCATGGTGGCACACGCCTGTAATCCTGGCCACTCAGGAGGCTAAGGTGGGAGGATCACTTGGGCCTAGAGTTTGAGGTTGCAGTGAGCTATCATGACACCACTGCACTCCAGTCTGAGTGACAAAGTGAGAGCCCGTCTCAAGCAGAAAAAAAGGAGGGAAGGGAAGGGAAAGGAAGGGGAGAGGAGGGGAGGGGAGGGAAGGGGGAGGGAGGACGGAAGGAGAGGAAGGAAGATAACAGGGGAGAGAGGACTGAAGTGGCTAATGATGGGCATTCCTGGGAACAAGACTGCTTGTAATAAGAAATAAAGCAATAGAACCATAGCCAAATTCAGGTCTATTACAAAGCTATTTTCAATTATCTAAAACATTTTAAATATCCAGATAGTTATAATGACTTAGGAATACCAGTATTTGAGGGAGAGAAAATTTGAGTGTACACCACATCTTTGCCATTTACTAGCTCCATGATCTCAAGCAATCATTAAACTTGCTTAACCTCATTCTTTCCATAAGGAAAACAGAGACAATAGTATTTACATACTATACCTTATAGGGGCTTAGTAATAGTTCAATTAAATGATACTTTGAAACATGAAGCACTACTGGAATGCAAACTGTTAATGGAATTCAGCTTTTCTTAATTTTTCCATTGGTGAAGATATTACTATTTTATCATATTATTTATGAACAGCTCTAATTGTTAAGGAGAACTTTCTGTTCAATATATGAAAAAAAAATGTAACTCTCACACTGGTCCCAGCTATAGCCCCTGGTACATCATAGAATTAAATATATCTAACAACCAATGTTATTTTTTTAAATATTTAATGTTAGCTACCATAATACCCCTTTTACCTCTGTTTATTAGAGAAGTTCACAGGTTGGTTAATTTAGTGGTGCAATGACATCAGAGCTCTGACTGTGCCTGGTTCCTTTATTTATTCAAAATACAATGCAGTTTCTAGGCCTTGGAAATCCTGGTCATTTTTTTCAGATTCTCTTGAGTTTGTTGATATTTTGCTTAAAAGTTGCGCCTACACCTGTGACATACTCTTGCTTACCCAGGACAGACATATCACCCTCTTCTCTTTGCCAACAGAAGCCTATTGTGTTCAGATATTGGGGAGTATTATGCTCAGGAAAGGGAGCCCCATCCCTGGACCCAAGGGGTGAATGTTGATTGGTTTAAACCAATCACCACAAGTCTGTTACTCTGCCACTGTGATGGCCACATGATGCAGTCTTGACCTCTGAGATACAAAAAGAAGTCTTCTGGCAGGGCTTTTAGAAATGTTCTTGCTCTTTACAATAGACCCCAAACCTGAATTCACTCATTCCTGCCCCTGGAATATTTACTTCTGAAGTTGTCATGTTTGGAAGAGCTGCAGACAACTTGAGATGCTGTTAGGAGGAAACTCAAGATTATTGCAGAACTACCAATCCCTTCATCATTAAGCCACTGAATTAGCACATATTAAGTTTCCCTTTTGCCAGACATTTTTTTATGTGAGGTAATAGATTTGGGTTATTGTTTATCCCCACTGAGACATGTAGAAGAGGCTGCTGATGCACCAACACATCGTCTTTGCTGCCCTGAGATGATCTGCTGCTGCAATAGTTTCTAGCACTCTGACACTTTTCCGCCTTGAGCACCTGCACCTCTTCTTCTCTTCCTGAAGCTTCAATACTGAAGTCAGGGAGGAGGAATTTAAGCCCCTTTCCCCCATCTTTACACAATAGAGAAGGAGATTTTGTGGAGTTGGGGGTTAAGCCTTTCCACATCTGGTGGGACATTTCTGAAGTTAGTTTTCTCAGAGGATTCCAAATGAGTCCCAGTTGCATACTGTAGAAAGTTGCATATTAATATGACATTTACTGGCTCTTTTACCTTCATTTTCTTACTTTTATTTTTCCTAAAAAATGTGCTGTATTTGATCTTGGGGTCACCATCTAAATAAACTGCATAAGCCCAAAACCTTGTCTCAGGGTCTGCTTTTGAGGGGCCCAGCTCAAGATGAGTTGGGAATTCTGTTACTTGCAGCTGAAAGCATTCTAATGCACATCCTGTAGAGCAGCATGGTTCAGTAGAACTTTCTGCAGTGGTCATCATGGGAGGTAGCCATGAGCCCTGTGTGGCTGCTAGAACACATGAAATGTGGCTAGTATGACTGAGGAACTGGATCTTTCCTTTAATTTTATTTTAATTAATTTAAATGTAAAGGACCACATGTGGCTAGTGGCTACCATATTGGACAGCACAGCTCTAAATGCATTTCAGTAAGTATAGAACGAATGAAAAATTACATCCTTGCCTTAGACTTCCAAATTATATTCCACAACCATATATTTCACACAATAAAGAATTGGGCTAAAGTAGGCTTCATGAATAAATACAAAGGTGAATAAAATAAACAGCTTCTGCCTTCCAAAACTCAATGTAGTCAGGGAGGCACACATACAAGTATATACATATACAAGATACATGTTGCGAGAGTGGCATAAACAAAACACATGTGGATGCACAATTAATTTCTAATGTGGGAATCCAAGAATTCTTCACTGAGGTAGCATTCGAGCTGGGTCTTGAAAATACAATGTCTTTGGGGAGGGACAGAGGAAAAATCACATTTATAGCAAAGAGACACAGGGAAGCAATATAAGCAAGAAGCATGAGAAGGCAAGCAATATGGTAAATCTGGGCTGCAGATCAAGACTCTAGGTGAGGTCCAGAATATGCAGGGCTTTGAATTCCATATGAACAAACTTAGATTTTTTTTTTTTTCCTGTGAGCAGTAGTCATCAAAATATTTGAACTTGGGTGTTGATGATGGTATCGTCAGTGATATATTTGGTTACAGACGGAAACAATTAGAAACATGGAAAACAGGAGTTTACAGCATTACCCCATGTAAGAAATAATATTAATGTTAATTTTGCTTATAACATCAAGAATAAAAATGAGAAGCAGTTTCAAACTCCTCATAGGTAGACTTGGCAGGTCCTGATCACAAACTTAAAGTAGGCTATGAGAAAGAGTTGGAGATGGCCCTGAAGAGAACATACAGGAGAAACGGGTTTGATGGAGGGAAATAATGAGTCTATTAAGATGAAAGAGATGCTCAGGAGACATCTGGACATGCAAATTTTGCGTTTGACGGTCAGCTATGTCAAAAGATGTAGTTTAAGGAGGAAAAAGAATGAAAGGAAGCTCTCAAAGTTTACTCACAGCTCAAGGAGGATGAAAGGGTTTGGAAAAACCAAAGGGAGACAAAGGAATACATTATATATCTTTCTAAGAATCACATTATGATTTCTGCTAATATTGAGTAAAAGGTTGTTATTTATTTCTGCTATGGTCTCTTGTTGATTTGGGTGCATGATTCCCATCTACTGAGCTTCTGTTTATCTATTACTCATTGCACAGAAAAGTTACTCAATTTTTCTGATGGTTTTTTTTTTTTTTAGCCGAAGGAAGTTATTTAAAATATAAAATACTGAATACAAGAGAAAGCTAATCATTTTCCTGGAAAAGCAAGCAGGATTGTAAAAATTGTGAAGTGGGTGCTGTGGTGCACTGCCCATATCCCTATTCAAGATCAAGGCACTCATTTCCAGAGACTGAGAGTGTTGGCTACTGACAGCTCGCAGCTGAGTCCTTTCCAGAAACTCTACTTGGCCTTGCCTGCTACACCCTCTTCTTGGAGGTAGCTTGTATCCATTAACTAGTTGCTGTAGCTCTTTTGTTTAATTTCTTTCAATTCAGAAGAACTATCCTAGCCTCAGAGCTCCCTATGGGGTCAGTTGAAGCCTCTGTTGTAACTCCATCACAGTTTAACCTCTCCCTTTTCATCCTTTCCTCTCTTACAGGTGTTATTCCCATGAGATTCCCAAATAAGCTTCCTGCATGCAAATCTCCATCTCAGCATCTGTTTCCCTGAAGAGGAACCCAACCTAAGATGAATTGCAAATTAAAATCTCAGTGGGTACTTTTTTACTTAAGAAAATCATTTTAGACATCATTTAAAGCATCAGGATTCTTTTTACATTTGAAAAAGAAGATTAATGAGGATGACTTTTTAAAAGTTCTATTAATTTAATCAGCATGGCACTAGTACAATAATAAAGAGACAAATGAATAGATGAGAATAGATATCTTAGAAACGGATCCTACAATATACAAGAATGTATTATATTATCAAAGCCATTGACATCATAAAATATGATAAAGATTAATGGCAAAACAAATCAAAGAGAAAGGGAAAGATTATTCAATAAATTGCTCTAGGACAATAGGCTGAAAAAAATAAATTTAATTCTTATATTGCATACTGAAATAAGTCCCAGATGGATTGAAAATATTATCATAGTTCAATTTTACTAACAATCAAAGAAGCAAATTTAGGCACCAGTGAGATGCTGCCTTTAGCTTGTCATATCGTTAGAAAAGAGTATCTTCACATCCTGTTGGTGGAATATAAGTTGTTATAGCTTCTGAAGCACAATCTGACACTTACTATGAAAATTTGAAATGGGTATGTCTTTGATTACTTGATGAATATATATAATATTAATAATATATGTATATATGATAAATTCCACAAACCTTAAGAGTTTTTACAAATTTATATATTCACGTACATGCAAAAATAAATGTCATCATTTCTGTAACCGTCACTCCGTGGGGCTCAGAAAATGACACGCTAAAAGTATGGCACTGACATGCTGAGCACTGTGAACTGAAGAACACTGGAAGGGCGTCAAAAGCTCACCATTAATTAGATCATATCCATTTGTCTGATCAGCTTCCTACATGGCTGTCCCCAATCTAAGCAGAAAAATAAAGTTTCCCCTCAGGTCTTTGAGTCTTCATTTTTGAAGGCTTCCTTCTGTGTCATAGAAAACTTTGATTAAATAAATTGATGGTTTTCTCTTGTATATTTGTCTTTTGTTATAGGAGTATCAGCTGTGACCCTGATGATGAGTGAGGAAAGGTATCACACCTTTCTGTCCCCACAACTTAAATGAAGATGTAAAACAGCACTTCGGGAGTTTTCCTGGTGCCGTATCCTAGATAGTAACCTTCTCTACCCGCTGCAAATAAGTGAATAAGACAGAGACCATGTCCTAGCTTTCATAGAGCTTATGGTCTACTGAGGAGGACAAATTGTTGACTTAAGTAAACAACCACACAAATGATTGTTTATTAATAATCGATATCACTATTACAATGAAAAACTCAAAGTATGAAAAAAGAAATGTAATTTAGATTTGTGAAACTGAGAAAACACAAATATGAAGTAGTCTTTAATGTGAAGAATGAGTAGGAGTGAGTTAGGCAAAGAGAGTAGGGAGGAAAGAACATCCCGAGGAGAGTCAACAGCATGTGGCTTGAGTGGGGAAAGAGCTTCAAGGAAATAAAAAATAAAAATAGTGTTGGTAAGCAGAAAAGAGGTAATGCAGGAAGCTGGAGGAACAAGCAGGAGCCAGTCCCTGCAGGGCCTTGTAAACTGGTTAAGGATGTGTGTTTTCATCTAATCATAATGGAAAACTACTCCATGGCTTTAAAGGAAAGTGTATTTTTAAATGATCATTGTGGACCACTGTGAAGACAATGCATTGTTGAGAAGACAGAACTGAAGTTGGGGGCCACTTTTAGGCTATTGTAAGAGATGGTAATGACTTGGACCATAAAAGAGGCTTGGAAACAAAAATACATGGGAAATTGAAGATGCATTTTGAAGGTTGCATCCACTGGGCTCAATGACTGATAGGATGAGAAGGGCAAGTGCAAAGAAGATTGCAAATTCATATAAAAGAAAAGCTCTAAAGGATATACATCAAACTATTAGCAGTTACCTCAGATTTGGGTTTGGGAGAGTGGGGAAGATGAAGATAGACTTTCACATTTTGTTCTGTGTAGTCCAAATGAAAATGGTGATGGTGATGGTGGCATTAGTAGTTGTAGTGCTAACAGTAGTAACAATAATAATATTAAGAGTAGTTCAGAGTTATTAAATGATCTTGCATTATCTTTAATTTATTACATTAATAGAAATAACATAATTTTAAAAATCATTTGTTTGATTTTGTAAGCCAAAAAGTATCTGAGTTTTCTAAACTCTCAATCAGTTTAGAAATTTGTTTTGTCAAGTTTTAGGACATTCCCATGACACAGCCTCAGAAGGTCCTGAGAAGGTTGGGTCACAGCTTGATTTTATACATTTTAAGTGGGCAGAAGTTACAGGCAGGTATCAATCAATACATGTTGGTGTATATTGGTTCAGCCTGGGGACGCAGGACATCTCAAAGCAGGGGTGGGATGGAGGTGGATGTTCTAGGTCATAAATGGATTCAAAGATTTCCTGACTGGCAAATGGTTGAAAGAGTTGTTTGGTCTAAAGAGCTGAAATCAGCAGAAAGGAATGCTTGGAGTTAAGATAAGGGGGATTGTGGACGCTGGGGTTCTTATTAGGCAGATGAAACATCCAGCTATTAGGCTTCAGAGACATAGATGGTAAATGCCTTCTTCTTAGACCTTAAAAGGTGCTCTACTCTCCTGATTCCAACAGCTTTGAAGGGTCATTTAAAAATATGTCAAAGAAACATATTCTGGGGTAAAATGCTTTGATTCTTTTCAGAGCCTGTTATCTGTCATGTGATGCTATACAAGAGTCAGATTGGAATTTGGTGCCATTGCTACAAAGATTCTGTTTCATCAGTCTGGAGATCTCCTTTTTTAATGTCAATGCTGATCAGTTACGGTGCCTGAATTCCAAAGGGAGGAGCATATAATGAGGCATGTCTGACCTCCACTTCCCATCATGGCCTGAACTAGTTTTGCAGGTTACCTTTGGAATGCCCTTGGCCAAGAAGTGGGGTCTATTCAGTCAGTTGTGGAGGGGAGCTTAGAATTTTATTTTTGCTTTATATTCTCATAAAATAATTGTTATTCTATAAATGAAACATAATTCAAATTAAAAGGCAAAAATAAACTGGAAACAATATTATAATAAGTATCACAATGGATCGAGGTCACTTCTATATAAAAAGATCATACAAATTATTAAGGTTTGTATGAGGATTTCCATACCAATCGGCAATTCACAAAGGAAGAAATAGTAATATTTAATGGACATGGCAGTCAAGAAAATGGGAGCACAATCCCTTTTTGTTTCTATCAAATTAGCAGAGATTAACTAAAGAAGAATCTGCAGGGGATAGTGTATGGAGAAGGAACTCATGAGACAGGCCATCTCAAGCATTCTGTTGTGAGTTAAATTGTTGCTGTCTGGTAGTTAGGTGATATAAAAATTGTAACTATGCCATTACAATTTTTATATCCTTTGACTTGAACTTCTACCTTAGGGACTCTACTCTAAAGAAAAGAGTACAAATATGAAGAGATGTGTATGCCCAAAGGTGTTCCTTGCAGCCATTATTCATAGCACAATATTGGAAACAACATAATGCACAATGGTAAATGGTTAGGGAATTATAGTATATTCTTGACTCTTGTATAGTCATTTAAATGGACATGGAGAAAGATTTAAGCTATAATTTTAAGTTAAAGCGTGTTTTTATGTCTTCTTGGGCCAGCACTCTTCTATGCCCTCACCTGTGCCAGCCATATATAACTTTAGCCATACCAATATCAGAAACCATATTTTATCCCAACACAGCCAATCTTAGGCAATCTGTGGCAGACCTATTTCTGCACCTGCCTACCCGATCCTGTCTTTCACTCAGATTTCCAGCCACTCCATTTAAAACAGATGCTATTCACTCTCTTTAGGCAACCTGAAAAGGAACTCAGGTATATGGGATCACTGAAATCAGTGACTATATGTGATAAGGAACGCATTCCAGAGGAAATAAATTACAAAGTTAGAACTGTGAAATAAGAGCTGAAAATCTATTTAAAATAAAAAGAGTGACACTATACGGTGAATATAGATAGAAGAGAACAATAGCCTGTACAAAGGTTAACAAAAAGGAAAGCCGAAAATCCACACTTCTCAGTGTATCCAGTACTCTGCCCTGTGAGTAACAGGCACTCACAATCTATTTGTTAATGATAATATTTTAAGCTAGACTTGCACAGCTGGAACAGTGTTTACATCCAAGATGTACTTATTTCATTCCTGAAGCAACTAGCCTTGAGAGAAGTACACTGAAAAAGCATAGACTGGGTAACCTCTAGGGAATGGAACAGGGAAAGGATAACAGAAGCTAGCCCTCTTTTTATTTATTCAAATACTTCACTTTTTACATCATAATTTTGTATTATTTTTACCCTTTTTTATAATTGACCAGTATTTTATTAAAAGTAAATATGGTAAGCATATTACTATGTTTTACCTAATCTTTACCACTGTTTTAATTACACAGGTATCAGAGAATATAGTATATATGTAGTATATCTGTATATTACTTATCTTCAAACCCAGGATAAGAAATAGCTACTCAAAGCAAATGCAAGATGAAAGTAATGCTCTTAGTGATGGTGGCAGCAGTTACAATAGCAGTAATAACAGTAGTAGAAATAAAATTAGTAGCTAGTAATAGCAATGCCTTATGTGTTTGGTCAACCCTTGTGGTTTTTCAATGAACTTGCATTATTGCCTTTGTCCTATCAAACAGCCACTATGAAATCATTCCCATTTAGCTAAAGGGAGAAGTGAGGCTCAAAGTATTACCTAACAAATAACATACAGCTAATGAATGGTTGAACCAAAACTAAATGTTGCAATTTGATTCTTAAACTAGTTTCAGTTTCACTCTTTTTCCAGGCACTTGCATACACAATTATCCCAAGTGGATCCACATGCAATTTGGCTCTCCAAATGTTAGGGCCATTGGTACATTATAATTTTAAGGGTATTGTACTTCTCAATATGAAAAAAAAAATGTAATCCAAGAATAAGCCTAACAATAAGAGTGATAACTCTAGGATCTTCTGATTTTCATTTGTCTCAGGTCAATGGCCATTTTCCCAGTGTATGTAAAACTAGAAAGGTGTAAAAATAAAATTCAGTGTGTAGATATTATAATTTTGAAGTTCTTCTGAGTAGGAAATAATGTTCTACAGTGACTGAAAATGAAAATCGCCTTGCAAGGTCACCTGGATTTTGAAAATCATCATAATGAATCCTAAGCTTAATATAAACTTTGTGTGAGTTACCACCTTATAGCAACTTGTGCTAAAAAATGCCATCCATAAATACTATCATTTGATGACAATTAAGAAGCCTTACAAAAATCCTTTTCCTGAGCAACTCATTTCCTGCCAAAGAAACTGTAAATCTTCACTTTAAACCACAACATCTGCTGAGGCATGTGTGTCAGGTGGCCATTTTTAAATTGTGAATTTTAGCATCCATGAAGTCTGTCGGTTTGTTATTTTCATGTTGCTGTGAATCACTTCTGAACTGTCATTTCCTCTTACTTCTACATTCCTAAAGCTTTGCCATAGTCGGATACTCACTGGAATATCTAATACTCTGTTGTTCCTGTAGTGGCCAAGCCCTCTTACCTGTGTTATGGTAACTCTTCCATATCAGCACTACATTAAATGTCTCTGCCATCATCACCCAAGAGACATTTACCCTATATCTCCTCAGGCACACCCTCCATGTAAGACCTGATTCCTTTTTTACCAAAGGTACCATCCCACTTCACTGAATTCTCAATATTTTATTTTTCTCTGCAGTATTTCAATAGCAGTTATACATTTGTTTTATTGCATTAGTGGGCTATACTTTCCATTTAGATTCTTATCTCTTTTTCTGTTATCTCAAGATAATAGGAAAAGATGAAACTGATGCTACTGCTCATTTTGAAGTCTTACAATTTTGTAGTGAGTATTTTCTGGGACTAAACATGTGTGCTATGCATTCAATTTGAGAAGAAAGATGAGAAAGTTAAGTATCAAGAAAGAATACCTTGAACAAGAATTCTTAAGAGTCTAAGAATAATTTCCAGCATAAAACCTTTCAGGAGGGAAAACATGAAATGAGAAAAACATTCCCCTCTTTAGCTTATCCATGTATAGTGCTTTGGGTACTATATTTTCTTATAAGTTAGCATTTTGGGGGGAATTCATTATGTACCAAGAATACTTTTAAGCATTTGACATGCAGTATCTCATATAAACGTCACAATAACTTTAAAGGTAGCTATTATTAGAAAACAAAGGCTGAGAATTTGAATGATTTTTCCAAAGGAAATAGCTAATAAGAAGTAAGAGCCAAGACTTAGACAAAGATATTTCCCTAGATAGAGCATAGACCTTTGGTCAAGTATGGAAAAACGTACTGCTAGAGATTTTACTAGATTCAATAAACCTATATTCTGCTAGAGCCAATAAAAATTCTTGTTGGATACATTGCCTAAATCATAGTTTAGTTATTTCATTCATTAAACCTGTCTTAACCACCTATGATGTATTGGGCACCATGTAGGTATAGCCATTAAAGCTCCAGCATTCTGGACACAGAATGGAGAAAAGAAAACAGAAAGGAAAGTATTTAAGATGAATTATAAGGCAGTTAAAGTTACAAATTATGGGACAAAAAAAGAAAGAACTGGCTATGCATAAATATAGTGGGAATGATATAGGGCTTGTAGCAGATTATAAGTTACATATCAGTCAGAAATGCAATGCTGTTTGAAAGTAACACAAAGACATAAAATGTAACTGCAAATAATGTTCTCTTCCTGTTTAGCTTTGGTGAAACTTTTAGGAGAACAAGTTGTTTCAGAGCAATCACGTTATAAGCAAGATATGGGAAACTTGAAGAGGGTCCATAGTTCTACAATGAAAATAATTAAAAAGTTGGAAAAAAAGAAATCTTTAAAGAAAACTTTAGGATTTGGAGTTATTTTGTCTGACGAAATAAAAAACATGGACAAGGAGAGCCTGAATAACTATTTCAACATACAGAGAACTTTTCAGAGGATGGGAAAAAGTTCCACTTTTCCATTCAAGAGAGAACAAAAGACATGTATGTTCCTCAGAGGATGATGCCATAAACATGTTAAAGAGGGCATTCTTTATCCTATTCAAAAAGCGACATCTTAATTCTCCCCCTGAGACTTGAAAGTAGGCAGAAACAAAAACCTTAAGATGATCAGAAAACAGAAGTTTCTCTTCTCACCCTTTCCCTGACACACATGCAGCCTAAGAGTATTTGCTTAACAATCAAAGACATACATAATTGTGCAACATAAATGGCATTATCTTTACTGAAAGATGATACACCATAGAGGTCTGAAACTCGTTTGGTTGTCCACATATTTTATTAAATTGAATTTTTTTACCAAAATAAAAAAATTTATTTTAAATAATAATTTAAAATTGTTTCTCTAATTTGTTAAAGATCAAAACATGTGGCAACCTGACCCCCATTCTTAGTGGGCTGCAAGTGTGTACTGCATCTCACATTAAATAGTACATGTGCCCTCCATTTAGCTGAGTCTCCAATATTTCCTATAATATGCATACCTGATCTACTTCATTCATTCAAGTTACCTAATTTCTTTAGACTTTTCATACTGCAACCACTGGCATGAGTTAAAGAAGGACCATTGGATGACTTCACTAAATCTAGTTAGCGTACAGTTTCTCACCTGGAGCCCTCTTCTTAACATTTTATTTAGAGGTGGGCAATCATCTTCTGGCTGGTATAGAGTGCCTTAGCAGTAGTGTACAAAGAGGAGATACAGAAGAACAAATACTCCTTGGTCTTCCAAAAGTGTTCCATGGAGCTAGGCTTCTCTAGCTAAAATTGGTACAATGTGCCAGGAGTCACTACAAACTACAAAAGTTTGTGGCAGCTGATCTCTTGGATAATTATTGAATGAGGAGTAACTTAAAATGTGATTTTCATATTTAAGTGTTATACATAAAATTCAAAAACAACATAAAGTAGAAAATTTCAAAGACATTTTGTCATTTGTAACAGAACGAAGATTTGCACACTTTTGCATACTTTTGGTGGGTATTTTGCTGGCAAAGTTTGAGGAGCATTACTAGATTTCTACCAACTCTAAATTATTGTAAGTTGTCTCTCCTGTGACATAACCTCTCCTGAATCTCTTCTTGGAAGGCTTACAAGCACAGGATACATGTCCAATGAACAAGTAAATCCTAATTAAGATTATTCCCACCAAAATTAAGCAACTCTTCATTTGAAATGTTATTTTTAAAATAATCTCCCACACACTAATTCAGCCTCATGTCTTTGTTTGTGAACACATGTCTGGAGTCGGATTGCCAGGGCTCTCTACCACTCAGCAGCTATATGATCTTGAATGAGTAACTTAACTCATTTCCAATGTCTTCGTAGGTTGCTCATAATATTGTTAAGTGGTTTAATTGTGTCAACATTTATAAGGTGTCTAGAATAATATGTGATAAATAGCAAGTGGTACAAATCTTGCTATGGGGAATGCTAAAGTTTTCTCTTTCTGAAGCTTTGTTTTCAGGTGGAAGAAATATGACTATTCACATAATAAGCTTTAACTTCATTCTGAGGTGGTAACCTTGGATAGAATATATCTATCAACCAACCCTCTAGTGACCCAACCTTTAGTTTAGCATTAAAGGAAAAGGGAAAGGAAAGTACTGAAAAATGAGGACCAACTCTCAACAACTATTTGTGTTTTGACATCTCAAAAAGCAATAGGAAAACATAGTGAAAGGAAAGAAAAGAGAGAAAGAAAGAAAGAAAAAAGAGGAAGAAAAGAAAGAAAGAGAAAAGAAAAAGAAGGAAGAAAAGGAAGGAGGGAGGGAGGGAAGGAAAGAGGGAAGAAGGGAGGGAAGGAAGGAAGGAGGAAGGGAGAGAGAGAAGAAAGAAGATAAAGAAAACTGGACAAACAGAAGCCCTTGCCAAACAGCATTTATTTCAGAAATGTGAGAGACTTGATCTGTAAATTTTATTTTGAAGAATCACATTTTAAATAAAGGTACAAACATTTAATGTTTTATTATATCCAGTGGCATTTAAATGAGACCAATTATATTTATTTGCGAGTATTGTTTTTTTTAGTTTTTTACTTCTGTTTTTTTTACTTTTTATTCTTTTTCTGAAATATTTTAAAAGCACAGAGTGTATTCTAAATATCTTATCCAAAAGATTAACAACACCCAACTAGATGATGGAAGCTTATTAAAGGAGCAAGGACCCATGGTTTTTGTGCTATTGTAATATACTCCATAATTAAAAGGCAGTAAAAACCTGGCAATCTCAGGTTTTTCTGATTAGCCTTGCCCAGTAGTTCACAAACATTTTGGTCTCAGGACCACTTTGCAGTCTTAAAAACTATTAGAATGCCAAAGAGCTTTTATTTATGCAGATTATACCAATAAACATTTACCTAATTAGAAAATTTTTAACTGAGAAAAAATTTTAAATATTTCTACTTTAACACTATTAAAAATAACATTAAACCAAATGCATGCTAAAATAAATGAAATAGTTTTATGACAAAATAACTATGTTTTCCAAGGCCCAAAAAGAAATCATATGTGAAAAGGGTGGCATTGTTTCACATTTTTGCCAATTCCCTAATGCCTGATTTCAAAGAATACAGTTGAGTTCTCATATCAGCTACTACATTCAGTCTGTTGCAATATATGTTTAGGTTGAAGTATGTGAAGACAATCTGGCCCTCACAGATATGTATTTTGGAAGGAGAAGAGCACTTTTTACTCATTTTTAAGATAATTGCGGATACTCTTCTTTGGTACTAAACCTGGAAAGAGACAGTTTCTTAAAGTTTAGTTGCAATATGGAATCTGAAACAACATCAATGAATAAAGAATTCATTTTTAGTACATATTGTAGCAATGTCTAATGTCTGTCTTGCACTTCCAATGGATTTTTCACCTATAAATAAATTTGCAACATCGTGCATTGGCCATTTGGAAAATTTGACTCACTGATCATTTAAACCATCCACATGATTACACAGCAATTTTAAAATTATATTTATTAATACACCATCAATCTTAACATGAAAGCTTTTAAGAACAAAATCATGGGGACATATTTTTCAAAGTTCTAATGTTTGCTGTAAAGCTCCAATGTTATTATTAAGAATAAAAGCTATCATTTTTTTGAAGTAGGAGACTCATTCATTCATTTTTAAGAAAACATCCAAATGCCAAAGTCAGAATAGCTATAATCTGCCAGTCATTCTTTCAATTAATAAATGTGTTCCATAAAAAAGTGGCTACTTGAGCTTGTAACTCAATCTCACAAGTGTTTTTCCTCTTGACAACCATGATACAGCAGAATGTTTTATACATAATCTCCATTTCACTACACAGAATGTTAAAAATACTTAATAAAATTCAGGATTGGGATTTAATGAATTAACATTTTTTTCTGCTTCATTGGGGACATTTTTAAACATTTCGTTTTTTCTTCCTTTTTAAAAAAGGTGAGGGCATGTTCATGATAAAATTATCACTACTGTTCATGGTGCCAGCAGTTTGACTTAGCATTGCTTTTGTACCATCACTACATGTCAGCATGGGAAAAAGAATCAAATAACATCTCAGTATTATTATGAAAGCAGTTTTGACCTCATGACCCCTTGAAAACATCTCAGGTTAACTACAGACCACAGTTGGAGGTTTTTAATGTATCCTAGAGGAAATTCTTCTTTGTATTACTGTGGGGTACCCATTGTCACTGCAATTTGTTTGACAATCCCTCTTTTTTTTAACCTCTCTCCTGTCATCATCTTGAATCACCACATGTATTTTTTATTATTATGGTTATCTTTTCACATGCTTGGCTTGGCTTGGCTACCCCAATAAATAGTATAGTGCCTTGTTACCCAAAATGTGCTCCACGGACCAATAGCGTCAGCATCATCTAGGAGCTTTTTAAAATTGCAGAATTTGAGGCCTCCTCCCAGTACTACTGAATCACAAGCTGCATTTTAATGACATCCTCAGGTGATTTGTATGCTCATGTGATGGAGACCTGATACATTTGCTTAACTGTCGTTCTCTACTTCAGGAAATCTGTCATTTCTCTATTTCAGGAAATGCTCCAACACATGACGTTGGCTGCATTTTTCCTGATACAGAAGTGGCTATATAATTAAGTTAAGCTATTTAAATTATGCTTTCCCTGCAGACAGAGTAATTAGCCCATGGCTGGACATGCATAGGCAAGACCAATCAGAGGCCTTTTTTCAGAATAATATGGGTGTTGGGAGAAAGGAAATGCTCTTTTCTCTGGGATTATTGTATGGATAATCCAAATTCAAAAATTGCTTCTGGTCATCTTTGCTGCAACATGAAGGAACGTTCTCTGAAGTGATTCCAGAAAAGAGGAGGTCAGAGATGAAGAGAGATAGAGCCTTGATGTCATCAAATGAGCTTCTGGATCCAGCTCTGCCTGAAATCATCTGTCCCATGATTTTCAGTAATGTGAATTAACATATGCTGCTTTCCTGGCTAAAGTTCGTTTGAATTGGCTTTCTTTTCCTTGCAACTGAAAGAGTTTTGACGTAAGATGAAAAACTCTGTGGTGACATATGTATCATTTACATTTTTTGTAATCTTCACAATATCTAATAAGTGCTTTAAATTTAATGGTCACCGTGGTTCACCATCTCAGCTCATTTTATTAAGCTCCCTATTTTATACTTTCTAATATGCATATTGGAATATGTTGACCCTGGCTTAAATGCTTCAACAGTATAGTTATACCCACCGTCACAGGCTTATCTGTCAATTCCTCTCTACTGGTGCCATTCACCTCATTTGCTGGGTCTCAGAGGAGCCCTAGAATTTCTTGACACCAAGATTTTACATATGCTATTCCCACTATACCTTGGATATCTAACTGATGAACTCCTATGTGGTCTTAAAAAGCCTTTTCAAAGATAACCCACTTGGTAAAGCTTTTCTTAATGCCCACTCATTTTCCTCCCGGAGATTATACTCCTTCCATGTTCTTTATTAAGCCTTTACAAACTATATTAAATTTCTTGCACACTTGTCAGTGTAGCCTGTAAGATTACGAACCTGTTAAATTCAGAGACATCTTTCATCCCTGTATCCTCAGATTTGATATAGAACCTGACACTTACTATGAGCCCTTTAAATGTTTATTGAAAGCAAAGAATAACTGAAAATGACAAAAGGATTTTAGTCATTACTCTTGGGCTCTGCCACTTATTTGCTCTGTAACCTGGGTCAAATAACTTACACTACTGAAATACTGTATTCCTTCATCTATAAAATAAAGATAATATTGTCCACCTTGCCTGGTATGATAATTCTAAGGAATTATAGAGAGAAAAATAGTTTCCCCTCAAAGGTGCCTTAATCTCTGGAACCTGCTAATATGTTGTGTTACACGGCAAAAGGGACTTGCAGACATAATAAAATTTATAGATCTTGATATGGTGAGATTATTCTGTATTATCAGGCAGGGTCCAGGCTAATCACATGAGCCCTTAAAAGAGATTTTTTTTTTCCAGGCGGGGAGCAGAGGCGAGATGAGGCAAAAGAAAGATTAGAAGATTCAAAGCTTGAAAAGGACTTGATCCACTATCCCTGGCTTTTGAGATAGAGAAATTAGGCCATTAATGAAGAAATTCAGGCTGCCTGTAACAAGGGAAAATCACCCCGGCCAACACCTAGCAAGGAAATGGAGACCATAGTCCTATAATTCTGCCAACATGTTGAATTCTGCCAACAATGTGAATGAGATGGGAAGTGAAGGCCCTCCCAGATCCTCCAGAAAGGAAGAGAGCCTTGCAGACACCTTGATTTCAGCCTTCTGGACCTTGGAGCAAAGAGCCAGCTGAGCCAACCTGAGCCTGTGCTTTCAAACTACAAAACTATGAAATTAAGAGTGATTGTTTTAAGCCAATAAATTTATGGTAGTTTTGTTAGGGCAGCAATAGAAAACTAAAACACATATAATATAGCATTTTACAAACTAAAATGTCAGGCAAATATATGCTCTTATAATTTGATACTGTGATCTATTGGAGACATTGAGTGAAATAATATACTGAACCAATGTTGTATTTATTAGAAGGAAGATAAGGGTGGGAGATGGAAAAAAATGATGTTAAACTCATGAATTCAGTTTGCTTTGCAAATGTTTAACTTTGAGGTTACTTCTTTCCAGATCCCTGGAGATTTGGCTTTTCTGCATACAGAGAGGTTTTATTAAAGCTCAGGTCCCTTGTAAAAGCTTTTAATAGCTTTCTTTAAAAAAAATCATCTAAACTCTCTGTTCTGTGCTATTTCTCTAAATGGAAGAAAGCAAAAAGAAACTGAAGAAACACAGAGACAAAATTAAATCAGGGGCTCTCCTAGTTCCTCCATTATTCAAAGCACTTAGTGGACTATAAATGATTTAGAAGTGATACAACTAGACCTTTCAGAGTAAATAGTTTTCATTTTCCTGATTGGTAAGCAGGAGAAAGAAGATTCCATATTCCCATCAGCAGATATTTTGAATTATCTTTTGCCAAAAATGAAACAGCTCTTTCTTCCCCTGTAGTCCATTAATATATTATATATATATATGAAGGCAAATCAAAAGAAAAAGAAAAGATACTACAACTTTATTACAGCCCTTATTGGACACTTATACCAGCAGGCTAGTGGGCACTGAACAGAATATAGAAATGAGGCCCTGAGAACATGATCTATAATGTAAATGAAGCCAATCAGAATCTAATATTGCTACAAGGTTGAAATGAAAGCTATGGTATTTCTCATAACTGCACTTGGCACTTAGAGAAATTGAGACTCACAACATGCTTCATAAACATTAATTAATTATGCTGGGCTTACATTTAATTCTTCCAGTGGATAGAATGTATATACAGAAGATGAAAGAGTTAGTCATAACCTGGTGCTCATTCTAATTCTGGATTGCAGGATCAGCTAATAATAATCACAATAGTAGCTGACACTTGTAATCTTCAGAATATCCATTAAGCATTTATTAATCAACCAATGCACCATCTCAAGGGAAAGATAAACATTATTCTTCTCATTTATAACCTATAAAATTGTGGCTTCAAGTGGAACAGTTTTGCTCAGGATTCCCCCATAAAACTCCAAATGGAGATTAGAGAATTAGAATCCTTGTATATACATACCATAAATGTTCAATACTACATTATGAGAGAAGGTTTAAAACAGTGAAATTTACAGACAGCTTTGATTACTAGAGAAAATGTCCTAGGATACATCCGGGAAAGAGAAAAAAGGTTGACAAATTGGAAAGGAAAGATGATACACTACCAAAGAAAATCTCCTACTCAAAGAGTTTCCTTTGACTGCAACACACGTTTTTCTGATTCCTCCAGAGCATTCAGTTCTGGAATGGTCACTAAACAGGTTTAAGATGGGGGTAAAAGAAAAAAAATCCAGCCAAAAGGCTCACATAGGAACTCACAGATACATCGGACACACCCACATGGTGTTTTTATTTTAAATGAACTTATCTAGGGTGCAGCCACACTTGTCCATGCACCATCGGATATGAGACAATGTATTTAACACTCATGGTTAATATGTATAGACTATACTACTGAGAGATACCTCCTTGTACACCCAGAATCACCACCATCTAAGAGCCTATTATGCTTCCTTTCTTGCTAACATTCTCAAAACAAAAAACCTGAGTGAGAGTACTAGAGTATCCCCAACTTATTGTCATTGTTGTGGTTTTTCTCACCATTCTTTGTCCCACCTCCTATTTTGCTTTCTTTCCAGCTCAAGTCTTTCCACCCCGTATCTGGCCTTTTTACTCCCAATTCAGAGATTTCATCCTGACTTCTCCCTCTGCTGGGAAAGTTCTTATCCCTGTATCTCATACCCTTTTCACCTACAGAATTGTGTAGGCCCCAAATCTCTCAAATGTGTATCTAATCAAACGCTGTTCCCACCTCCTGTGACCCCTTAGCTTGCTTCATGTTTTCTCATCATAATTATCACTCCTGAAATTACATTATATGTTTGTTTAGTTTTTCTTTGTCTGAATCTACCACTAGAATGTAAACCTCTTGAGGACAGGCCCGTTTTCTTTTCCACTGAAGTACCTAGTTCAGAGCTTGCCATGGAAGAGGCATAAGGCAATATTAGTGAATCAATGAATGAATCATGCACATATTTCCATGTCAACACACACACATACACACACACACACACACACACACACCCATATGTCTTCAGTGTTATTTTAACAGCTGCATAGTACTTCACTAGTATCCACATTTATTTAAACAATACATTGTTTTTGGAAATTGAGGTTGTTTCCATTTTTTTCTTTTAAACTAGCATAACACGAGGATTATGACAGGGATGGGGCAGGAAAAAGGAGGAAGAGATTAGGGTTAGAGAAACAAACCCACCCTCTTTCTTGTTAATCAGAGGCTGTTCTGCTTCCCACAACCCAGCTGATTTCTAGTGGTACATCTCTTTTAAACCAGGGTTCCTGGAGCAGTTTGCCCCTGTCAGATGCCTTATTGCAGCTACTTGGTTGCCAAGTCTAGCTGTCTAGGCTCTAGTTCCTGCTTAAAGATGATGAGGTACAGAACTAAATGCATGAAGCATATCCTCTATTAATGTTAAGTCCCTTCCTACCCCTACTGATCAAAGGGGAAGGTGCTAAATTTATTCTTCCTGTACCCTTCAGTTTCATTCTGTCTTAGTCCTTTGGAGCTAATTGGGGCAGAGTGTTACATACTATATTTTAGGATAGTAGGTTTTTTATTATTTGTTTTTGTTTGTCTGGTTGTTGTTTTTTTTGAGACCGAGGCTCACTCTGTCACCCAGGTTGAAGGGCAGTGGCTTGACCATGGCTCACTGCACCCTCCACCTCCCGGGTTCAAGTGATTCTCCTGCCTCAGCCTCCCAAGCAGCTAGGACTACAGGCATGCCCCTCCATGCCTAATTTTTGTATTTTTAGTAGAGACGGGGTTTCGCTGCTGCCCAGGCTGGTCTCAAACTCCTGACTTCAGGTGATCTGCCTGCCTTGGGATCCTAAAGTGCTGGAATTACAGGCATGAGCCACCATTCCCAGCCTAGGATAGTGTATTCATGCAAGAGGTTTTGAGTGTCCAAATAATGATATACTGAATTTGGAACTGTAGGAGAGATTATCTAGCACTGTGATTTCAAATGCAGCTCTGGGAGGGGCTGGAGAAGGTAGGAGGTAGAGTGAGGGTGTTCACAAGTCAAATGAGTCAACTTACCTGGAAAATTCAGAGTGCTGACTTTACAGAGGAACCCAATGCTCTATTCTTCCCCACTTTCTCACTTATAATATGTAGACTCAGCCATAAGAATATTTAAGACCTGTCCTAATTTCTACCCTCAGTTTCTTGACTGCAACTCAGCATGGGAGTAACTGACCAAAGGTTAATGCTCAGACTGGGTCTATATTTCTCTGAGAATAAATTTTTATCTTACATCGCTAAGAGACTTCCCTTTTCCACAATGTATTCTAAACTATAGCTCTGCTCTTATAATTATAAAATGCAAGATTGCTGGGTCTATTTCCTAGAGGCAAACAGTATTAATCTGCATACCTGAAATGCTTTCTCAATATGTGTTTTTCACAAAAGCATCTGTAGGTTTTGTCATAAACACATAGTGTTGAAGGAAACTAAATTAATTACATGCACTTTAATACGGAAAGTACAAAATAACAAACCTTACCTAGAATGCATATTTTATCTGTCTTGCTGAGAGGAAAGACAGATGAAAGAAAAATGTGTACTTAAGTATTCATTTAATAGCATGGAGAGTGAGGTGCAAACGTGTGGATGAAAAATGAATGCTAAAGTCAGATATTTTTGAAATAAATGAAGTAGAAACATTTGCAGCTAAAATACAAGTATAATCTCAGCAACGACTGAAACAAATATCATTACTAATAAGATATTTCTGGAGACTCACAAAAAATATAATCAATTTTTCAGTTCATAAAATTTCAAAAAATTGAATTTACATTTGCTAAACCAATTAACAAATTCTAATTTACACAGTGTTGATGCTTCTAATTGGTAGCCGTGCATTTTTATGAGTCTTCCTGTTAATCTCTTATGGTAATCAAATGCACAAATTTAAAATTCATTGGTGTTCTTGATACATGTAACTAGTTAAAATTCTTAATTAAATTAGGGTGACTAAAAGAAAAGTCATTTTCAAAGTAAAATCATAAAGTGTTATGACTAATGCTGTACAAATTAGCATAAGGTAGATTTGGGGAGAATCATTCTGAAGACTTTGCAATTAGGAGCACCTGCTATTAGTGCACTTGTTAAACTTTTATCAATTAATCATTACTCTCTCAAATAGCAAGAAAAATTGAATGTTGTGAATATGAAGAGAGTGATTAATTGTAAGTGGCAAATTGCTGACTAGTTCCATTATTACCTGTGCTTTAAGAATTTTTAGAAATAAATGTCTATTATCGGTTTTATGAATACATGAATTATACTAATGTGTTCAGTATTGGTTGGTTTTCTGTTTTACTTATTCTGTAATAATTGTTTTCTTAAAGTTATAAAATGACTTGGAGAACATGGATTCCGTAATAGAACATTATTATGGCTTCATCAAAAACATTTAATGATTGAATTATTTAATCTTATTCTCTAAATATACTCTATCCAGATTTTTTATTAAAAGGGGCATAGGAAAAGGCAACACTTGTTTTTCTGCAGTGTAGAAATCAATCCCGATTTGAAGTACAATTTAGGATTAAACAACATAGCACTCCGACTTCAAAATGTTAATTAATTCTCAATTTGGCCTGCTGTTCTCAAACTCAAGCATTTAGATTACAAAGGACACCTTGGTTAAGACTCATTTTATTACAAGTTAAAATTGCAAAAAAAAAAAAATTGATTTAGAAATCTGTTTCTAAATCAATGCAGTAATAGCAGGGTACCTAAAGTCTTTGCTAGAATGTACTCTTCATTATTCTAAGATTCACACAGAGATCTCTAATGGTCCCTGAAAATCCAGAGATTATCAAGAAATGTGACTTCAAGTACCATGAAATTGCTATAGCTATTTATCTTAGCCACTCATAGATAAAGCCATATAACTATTAAATGGAAAGAGTCCCAAGTGTAGGAAAGACTTCAGCTACATTTTATATTTTAGAAAATTATAGAACATGAGTCTAAATTAGGAAGAAGAATGGGGGTGGTTGTGGGGGGGAAGATGACCTATGAACCAAACCTTTACAAATTCCAAATTCAACCAAAAAGTAATAAATATCAAAGGAGGATGTTCTTCTTACCTTCTGGAAAAAAAAAAATACCCTACATAGCATTGCCTTGCATAGAAGCTTTGGGATCACAGATGTACCCTCATACTTGACTAATCTTATGCGGGCTTTAGGTCATGTGTTTTCCTGTCTGCCTAAGCCATAAGAAGGAAGTCCCTGATTTAGAACAGAACTATCCAGGCATGGAAAGAGAGGTCTAGATCAGGGATTCTTCACAGACATTCAGGGCCAGAGTATTCTTTGTGGAGAGAGGCAGTTCTTTGTGGAGAAGATGTTAAGCAGCATCTAGCTTCTGTGCCCTACGCTCCATAGGACTCCTGCAGCTGTGATTCCCTCAAATGTCTCCAGACATTGTCAAAAATCCCCCGGGTGGCAAAGTCATCCTCCACTGAGAACCACTAATCTCAATCGATATAAAATTCTAGATATTATTTATGTGGTAGATCAGGTAGATTCAGATCCCAGTTATATCACCTTTCAGGCGTTGGCAACAATACTGCTCAATTCAGTTTCCCATTCTGCTACTCACTAACCCTGTGATTTTGGTTTTCATCTTTAAATTTTAGTCTGTTCACTTGTAAAATGGAGATAATAGGTTTCAAGTTAATAGGATTGTTGTGGGTAATAAATAAGATACTACATATAAACATATAACATAATGCCTATCATATCATTAATCTTCAAAAAAAGTTGATCTTTTTGTATTATTATTTTGGGTTGTTATTGGTCCATTCTCATTTTATAGCAATGAAATCTGTGGTCTAGATGTCTTCTCAAGTTGCACTAGAGAAACTTTCAAACACAGATAATGATGATAACTTACATTTGTATAACACTGTAGAGAATCTAAATACTATTACAGAGCTTGTTATTTTCTTATCAACATTTTTTTTAAGGATAATATGCCCAACAGTCTATTGAACGTTGTGAAGAAGTTCAAAAGAAATAAAAGTCTATTTTGGGCCTTCAAAGAACTTAAAACTCAATCAGGGAAAATGATTCTTTACTCATAAAGCCATTAAAGAAAAGTACACGATGCTGTTCTATACGTATTTATTAGATTTCAAACTCATTGAGGATCATGATAGTGTCGGAGACACCATTTTAATTCCCCCACTGGTACTTTGCAAGTGGAAGGCAATTCATAAATATTGGCGGGATGAAGAAATGGAAGGAATGTCAGAATTTAAAAATGGCTTTTCTTCCAAGTTGCTCTTGACTTACTATACGGCCTTGTTGAAGTCATGCCTGTAAGTTGATCTCTCTCAGTAAATGGAGAAGATAATAATAATGTCTAATACATGACGTTTATATCACCCCAAATAGTTTGTAAAGCATTTTCACTTACATTATCATATCTCATGTTAATATATCATCAGCTCATTCTCCTTTGAGAGCTCAGCAATTTCACGGCTGCAGCTACATCATGGGTCTTGGCTCTGAAGTGTTTTTTTCAGCCTAGGATACACCACAGACTTTAAATGAACTTGACTCTATAACAATATGCTTTAGTAACAACAGATCGATTTTATTATATGAAAGACGAAGTTATAAACATAAATATAAACCCCCTTAGAATCTTTTGTCTGATAGAGTGGAGCCCTAAGCATCAGTTTAGTCTCATCCTTTTCCAGATGTGGAGATGCAGTCCTTCGGTGAAAAGGATTTCCCAAGTTCTCTCTTGGTGGGTCACCGACCACATCAGAATTAGAAGCTGATTACTCTTTCATTGTCTCATGGTACGAATCACACAAAAGACAGAGGATTTAAATTTAACTCAAATTAGTCAGGCTTCCTTTGGCTCTGTAAAATATTTCACTTGTAAGAGCATGTACATTTTTTAGCCTCTCATTTATTAACCCAATCAACTAATGAACACGTAATTTAGTTAGCCAATATGGAAAGAAGTAATGTAATGCAGCTGATGTCTCTTCACCAGCCATTTGCTCAGGAAGATTCAAATGGAATTTTTTTTTCTCTTCAGTTTCAGCTTTGACATCTAATATACACTGAGGTAACTGTGTTAATTTTAGAGAAATCTTACAACCATCATTAAGTGCAAATGAATTAGATATTTTCAAGCATTAAGGGTACCCATCATGAACTTTTATTTTCATTTTACTCTCACTCAATTTATTTGGAGACCTAATTAATCATGCAACAAGCTCTATACACTACATGTGGACTGTAGCTCCTCATAGATGCAGACAATGAGGTTCAGACTCCTTTTGGACACAGACATGTAAGAGGTGGCTGACAAATATTGAGAATGTTGGTGGCTGCCTGTTAAGACGTTAAAGAGCCACCAACTATAATTTATGTACTTGGTCTGGTGAGCCATCTTCATACAATTTGAATGCTTGTAGAGTTCTTTATATAGAAAAGCTTTAATAATAAATATGTAAAATGAGAGATGAGTAAGTCAACCAGCAGTAATTATATTCAAGGCTAGAATAAAGGGCCTTAGTTATGTAATCATTGGTGAACTATAAAGCAGAAGTTAAACTTTCTTTGAACACTGTCTGAAACTAGGTGCATGTCTCAGGGCCAAATCTGGATGAAAATAGATTGTGGTATCTGTAAAGTTCTAAAGGACAGAGACCATATTTTATCAATTTATGTACATATTATCATGTAATAATATTCAACAATTTTTTTGTTAAACTGGCCCAACATTGTCCCTAGAATGTTAAATCACCTACTACTCCATTCCTGAATTTTAGGGATGGCATGGCTTCCAAGGAATCCTCTGCTTGTCCTACATACACAGCTCGGTTTGACCACTTGGGTTACTTACGAGGATGCTAAGTGGTTGCTAAATTTGCCTGTACGATTTCTAGAGGCCAGGTTGGCTAATTCTTGGGCAACCCTCTGCCTCCTGTTTTTGTTAAGCCAAGAAAAACGGCCTATTTAACTAGAAATTGTCAAATCTTAAACTGATGCTAATTCCAAATCTTAAACCCTAAATCAAGAGAAACGTTCTTAAAAACACCTGGACACTAGGGTCAGTTGCTGCAAATGCCTCTGCAGCATCAATAAGAATTCATGAAAACCTGGACAGAGTGAAATCTTCCTAGAATTTTGTAAATGAGAGCAGTTGTGGAGGAATTAGTTTGTCAGAGCCCATGACTGCCAGAAAAACTAAGAAAACTTAAGGAAGAGAGATCTATTTTTATCCCAGTCGACAGGCTTACCTCTCATAGAAAAAGGCTATGCCTGTGACTGGAGTTTTTCTATCCTTTTTCTACATCCCAAGGGTGATTAAGTTAATGATCAATAAATAGATGTTGCATTCCCTGAAAGGTGATTTAAACAACTTTTGATGCCTTTGCCCTAATAACAATACTCATCATATCTAGAAACTTCTATCATGTCTCCTTGCAAGATTCCACTGACAAAGAGGCTTGCTTTTCCTACAACAACCCTGATATATTATTATATAATCTGTAAGCCTGTACCCAGCCTCAGGACTGGCACCCTCTGCCAGCCCTCCAGATGGAGACACTGAATATTCTTGTCATCATCCCTCTCAGCTCAACACCACTCCCCTGGGAAAAAGTCCTTCATCATTTTCCAGGTGTGGTTAACTCACCACTGTAACTAACCAACCCAACCCAGAGGCCCTGAAGTTTCAAAAATGAAAATTCCTGCTTAGAAATTTCTCCATAGACAAAATGAGATCGGTTTGCCAGGTTCAAGATGAGCTCTCCACCAAAAATAGGGTTCAGTACTCCCTACACAGGAGTACAACAGTTTCCGTACTTTGCTCCTGACAGCCTCACTGGCAGGTGTTGCTTGAAAGGGAAGGCTTCTTTTATGTCAGGGAGTTGTATATCCTACAGTTAAGGAACTTGATGGTTAGGAACACAATTTCTGTACAAGAGACTTACATTTTAAAGCATCTATCTCTCTAGATTCATGGCGTTTAATTCTATCTGTTGGGATAAACATTTTTGGGTATTGTCTACTCTTTCTCCTGGTTTGAAAGGACATTCCGGCAGCCAAATAAGTCACTAGTGAAGTTGAGAGGAGCAATCTTAAAGCAACCATCTTTGAGCTGCCTCTCTCATAAAACCAGAACATCTTCTATTGAGTCTGAGTTTTTATCTGATATGGTAGATGCAATGAATTTCCTTGTCATGAAAAACGACACCCACCTATACGAGTTATTTTCAGTCTTGGCTGCACATTAGATTCACCTTGAGAGCTTTAAAAAATACCAATGCCCAGGCCCTGCCCAAAAAATTCTTATGTAATTGATCTAGGGCAATGAAAACCCATTAGTGTTATTTTTTCCTAACTCCCCAGGTGATTCTAATAAGTGCCCAGAATCATGAACTTATGCTTAGATTTATTATCTCTCTCTCCGATAATCTTTTAAATTTATTTAGCTTTACAATGTTCTGCAAAGATAATCTTCCCTGGAGGACTGAAGGGTAAGATTGATGATGAACTCAGTATTTCTCTACCTGAAGCCACTGGGGAATGGATTGGCCACCTCTTCCCACTGGGCCACTATTTTAGATATAGAAAAATTAACCTAAAAGGGATATTTATCATTAAATGTGTTCATGAACTAAACGTGGCGGTTCTAAATGGTAGATATAAATCCAGAGGAAATATTGCACTTGTCCCTAGATCAAATATTCTCACTTATCATTTATCATCAAAAGACATATTAAAAAATTCAGCCTTAGTTACTTAGTGAAAATGTTTCTCCCTTCTCCATCTTTTAACAGATTAATGAAGACTTAAACCTGATCTGCTTTTGATCTGCCAGGGTCTGGTTTGACAAGGAGGATTGGACAACCACATGAATCTTTGATCCGGTTAGTGTGCAACATGTGAAGTAAAAAATAAAGGCTAATGTGTTTTTACAAATTTTAAATCTTAATAGATGATAGGGTGTTCTGGTTCTGCCAAGATGTAGTAGTTACATTTCTCTCCAACCCCTCGCCCCACCACACACACACATAGTGTAAAAAAAAAAAAAAAAAAGAAGCCCTGGGCATAACACAACAAGCATCAAAATTCTCAGAAACGGGGGAAAGAAGAAAGCCGTCTGCAAAGGGACCTTGAGACTTGAGGAACAACATGGTGATGAGTTTCCTGTGTCTCCTCATTGATCCCACTACCCCAGACAGTGCCAGGCAGACGCTTCCAACCCAGAAGTGTCAACAGCCACAAACCAAAATACTCCAAGAAAAACCTGCTCAGCCTAAGCCAAGAGACCAGGAAACATGGCCCAACATTAGGAAACTTGCTTGGCAACATCACCCAACTCTAACCAAACATGAATGGAAAAAAATTATACCTTGTTTTCCTCTCGTTTCAGCCATGCAGTGGGAATTTAATCTTCCACACACAGGTGAAAATAGGCAGCATTCTGATTCTCTACAACTGATCGATGTCCATGGGGCTAAGCAGGGAGATGATATTCCATCCCCTGTCTGGCGAAGATGGGTAGTACTCCAATTTCCCCACAAGAGTTATGGCAGTGGAGCCTGCTGGGGGTAAACCTCCAATCCCACCCGCAGTCAACAAGATTAAATAAGGAGGTACCAGTTGTGGCTAATCTGTGCTCTAGTTTACCTCCACCCCAGGTGTCAGCAAGACTCAGTGGGAAACTAAACCTCCACACCCACCTAGCATCAAAGAGATGGAATAAAGTAGTAGAAGGCAGGGTAGTTGACAATGGAATAGTTGCCCTCTACCTTGGTGTCAGCAGGGCCAGTGAGAAGCTAACCCTGCCTGGCACTGAACAGGCAGAAGAGGTAGTGGGAGGTAGGAATAATTGAAATTCCACTTCTTCTTCTGGTGTGAGGCCCAGTGTGGAACCAAGCTTCATAGACACCCTGCAGCAACCATGCAGTGTGGGTCAGTGCCCACTTTTGCCAGGGTGCGGTAGATGAGCCCCTGCAAGAAGCTAAACGCATACAGCCACCCAGATTTTGAGGTGCCCCTTAGAAAGGGCATGGCCTGCACAGAAATAATTGTTAAATAGGAACCAGAGTCTCATAATATAATATCCAAAATGTCTAGGACACAATAAAAAAATTTTTCATATCAAAAGCAAGGAAAATTACAAGAATTAGAAAAGCAACCAACAGAAGCCAGCACCAAGATGAATCAGATGTTTCAACAATTTGACAAGGATTTTAAGGCAACCATCATAAAAATGCCTCAATCAAAAATCACAGAATCTCTTGAAACTAGTGAAAAAATAGAAAATCTCAGCAAAGAAATAGAAGTCATTTAAAAAGAACCAAATGGAAATTATAGAAATAAAAAACACAACAGCCAATTTCTTTTTAAAACTCACTCAATGTGCTCAAGAGTAGAATGGGAATGGCAGATGATAGAATCGGTGAACTTGAAGATAGATCAATAAAACTTTCTCAGTCTAAACAGCTGCAAGAAAATAGATTGAAAATAAAAATAAAGTCTCAAGGACCTGTGGGACAATAACAAAATAATAAACAGTATCACTGGAGACTTAGAAGGAGAGGAAAAAGAGAACTGAAAAAGTATTCAAAGAAATAATGACAGGCCAGGCATGGTGGCTCATGCCTGTAATTCCAGCACTTTGGAAGGCTAAAAACATTCAACATTTGGTAAAAGACATAAACCTACAAACTCAAGAAGCTGAACAAACTGCAAATAGAATATCCAAAGAAATCCATGCCAAGATACATACATCATAAATAAATTTCTGAAAATTCAAGACAAAGAAAAAATCTTTAAAATGGCCCCAGACAAACAATACATTACTTATAAGAAAATATCAATTTCACACCTAAAACCAACGAGGACAGTGCAAAGTGACATTTTTTTAAGTATTGGAAGAAAATAACTCAATCACAAATTTTATGTCTGATAAAAGTAGCTGTTAAAAACAATGGGAAAATAGAAGCATTCTCTGTAGAAGTAAAGCTAAGAAAAATTGTTAGCAAACCCACTGTTAAAGAATTATTAAACAGAGTTCTATAAATAGGAGGGAAATATCAATAGAAGGCTTGAAACTTTGGAAGGAAATAACATTGGAATGGATAAAAATAGGAATAAATATAATAGACAATCTTCTTGTAAAGTTCTTGTATCATATTTGATGATTAAAATAAAACTTATAACACCCTCTAAAGTGGTACTTACTATATGCAGAACAAATATGTAAAACAATTATATTTTTAAGTTGAGTAGGGTAAAGGGAACCCAATGGGTGTAAACTTTCTAAACTTCACTCAAAGTGACAAAATGTTAATAATGCCAGACTAATATGCATATTGTTATAACCTAGACCACCCCTACTGAAACTAAAATTACTATCAATAAAAAACAGGATAAAATCTCATAAAATATTGAAATAACTCACAGGAATATAAGAAAGGTGAAACAGAAGAACATGAAACAGAAAACAAATATTTTCTTTTACACTTTTTGCTGTCTTAAAAAAATATATGTCAGGTATTCATGTAAGAGTATCTGAATTCGACACTCAGATCCAATCATAAAGAAGAATCTAAAACATTATTACCTAAAGTATAAATTCAGGAAGTATACAAGTGACATTTTTAGAGAGGAAGTTTAAAGTAAGCTCTCAAAATTTTGTTTTCTGCCTGAAGAATGATAGCTTTCATTTTAGTCAATTTTTAGTTGTTCATATAGCTAATATATTGTGGTCCCATCTAGCATATCTAAAATGAGCTATTTCTCATTTTTTAAAAGATCATCTTTTACTCTTCCAACAGTACAGAATCATTAGTTTCTTAGAAGAGCCATGTGTATCAAAATATTTTTATGTTTTTATTATAAAGGAAATAAAAATACATTAGCAAATCAAAAGCCAGCCTTTTCAGACTAATGTTCTACTAAAAGAAGAGCTATTTAAGGTACATTTATTTTTCTGATGCTGATCACTTACTATGTTTTCAAATCACCTGGTAAAATATTATTCAGAATAATAAAAGATTGTTGCTTTTACTAACATTGTAACTTTTTTTGTATTTTTCTCTTTGCTTATTTGTAATTAACAAAGTTTTTTCAAGAAGCGTGCATTGGGAGAGAGATCCAAGATGGCCGATTAGCAACAGCTCAGGAATGTAGCTCCCAGTGAAAGCACAGAGAACGAGTGGACGCCGCACTTTCCGACGAATTTTTGTAGCCCACAGACCGGGAGATTCCCGGCAGAGGAGCCACA
>CAUYQU010039787.1:0-23416 GCA_963574635.1 Cheracebus regulus | reverse complement strand
TGATTTACTTCCAATTATGTGGTCACTTTTAAAATAGGTGTAATGTGATACTGAGAAAAATGTATGTTTTGTGGATTTGGGGTGGAGAATTCTGTAAATATTTGTTAAGTTTACTTGTTCCAGGTCTGAGTTCAAGTCCTGGATATCCTTGTTAATTTTCTATCTCGTTGATCTGTCTAATACTGACAGTGTAATGTTAAAGTCTCCCACTATTATTGTGTAAAAAGTTAATTTTAATATAATGCGATACATGCTAATACATAAGAACAGCTCCTCTATAAATCTTTAAGTGCCAAAAACTCTTCACATAATGAAGACCCAAACAAATGTTACTGACAAAAGCTTAGACCACTTTCAGTCTAAGAACTTACCAGACAGAAAAATTTAAGGCTTAGTAAGAATGTAAAAACCAATAGATAGATATGCAGAAAGATGGCAAAGTAAAAACGGCATGAGTCTACACTTCAAAAGAATAGAGTAGGAATAGGGAAAAAGTAACTTTACAGTGGTGAAATCTGGCAAACACTATCTTAAATGATGAAGGTTAACATCAACAGTGATGTCACATGGATATCATATGCCCCCAATATAATGTGATGACAAAGGCATTATGCCTCCATGTTATTCTTTGCAAAAACTCGTTTGTCAATCTAATCATGAGAATAGGATCAGACAAATGTAAATTGGGAGACATTCTACAGAATATTTGGCCAGTATTCCTTAAAAATGTTGAGATCATAAAAAGCAAGGCAAGACTGACAAACTCTTATACCAGAGAGACTGAAAAAACATGACAAATGTGACGTAATACCTAGATGAGATCCTGTGACAAAAAGGAAAAACTGGTGAAACCCAAAGTCTGAAGTTAATAATGCACCAAAATTGCCTTTTAGTTTTGACAGATGTACCATGGTAATGTAGTATGTTAATAAGGGAAAACAGTGAAGGGCAATGGAAAACTCTATTCTCTGCAACTTTTCTATAAACCTAAAATCACTCCAAAATTTAAAGTTCATAAGAAGAAAAAGAGCACAACTCTAGAAGGCTCAGGTTACCCTGGGTTGTAAGCCGGTAACTGCTGTGCTTAGAGAAGCTAAATTAGAGGATCCTGTCAAACTCTAAATATCTATGAAGAAGCGTGAGCATAGGCTAACTCATCAAATACTAGATTACTAGATTTAGAGGCCTTCTCTTTATATTTAAAAGCAGTAGTTTCAGCCCTAATAAAAAAAGAACTATTTCACAGAATAGGACTAACTATACACTTGTAGAACTTACCCCACAAAGAAAATACACTTTAACATAATTATCAGTCACTTCCCTTGGTTCACTGGCAATAGCACAATTTTAGATACATTTCTAGTTTTCAAATCGTAACAGAAAAATTTGGCCCTTTGGTTGGGCATAGTGGCTCACACCTGTAATCCCAGCACTTTGGGAGGCCAAGGTGGGCGGATCACCTGAGGTCCGGAGTTCAAGGCCAGCCTGGCCAACAGGGCGAAACCCCATCTCTACAAAAAAATACAAAAATTAGCCAGGCATGGTGGTGGGTGCCTGTAATCTCAGCTACTCGGGAGGCTGAGGCACAAGAATAGCTTGAACCTGGGAGGTAGAGGTTGCAGTGAGCCAAAATCACACCACCATACTCCAGCCTTGGTGACAGAGAGTCTCCAAATAAAAAAAGAAAGAAAGAAAGAAAAAGAAAAATTTGCCCCTTTTACAAAATGTCACCTTAATGCTCCATCAGAGACTTTCTATGAAGCCAAATGGGCCAAATGTTAAACTCAAGAAAATATATTTTCAATATCCTTATAATCTAGTCAGATAATTCAATGAGTAAACAGAATACTGATACATAATCACAGATATTTTTAAAAATCCACATTCAAGGGAGTAGATATAATTTTTAAAATCTACTTTATGTTTGTATATGTACATACACATATACATTATACATTCCACATACACAAAACTCTCTGAAGTCATTTTAGCTGTGGTCAGAATATGCATGGCCACTCCAACGTCTAACTTTCACAAATTTACTTTTAAAAAAACAAAAACAAAAAACTCAAAGATATTCTAGATTCTGGATTTTAAATTAAACTACTGGGTTTCTGAGAATATGAACTAGCATTTACATTTGAAAAGAAACAAGGGCCATTCATTCAAGGTTCACATGGCAACAGAAGTTATACAGGTTAGAATCTCTAACTTCATTTATCCTAATTAAAAAGATAAACCAACCAAAAATCCCATTTATGCTGTAAAAAAAAAAAGAAACTAGTTAAGAATTTTAAAAGTATGTCTAAACATAAAGACTCAAGTTCAATCAAATTTTGGTTAATTACTGAAATAACTTACTCTTAAAACAATCTACACTGGAATTCAACACACCAAGTTAGAATCTCTCTTTAACTTCATTTTTATTTCTTCCCATTTGAAAAAAAAAAAAAGCTTTGTATTTATTCCCATTCAAAACAATAAAAACAGACATGGGGTCTTTAAAACAAACAAACAAAAAACATTTAGTCCAAGGGGAAATGGGCAAGAATTTTAAAGGTAAGTCTTGAACAAAAAAACTCCTATGTTCAATTCAGTTTTTAACTATTTAGTAAAATAAGACCTAAATTTGTATTATACTTCAACAAACCAAAATCCTGGCAGAGTGTAAACTGCCATAGGCCAAATGGACTGATCATATAAATAAGCACATTATCTTTATATTTTTTTATTTAGGAGGATAATTTTAAATGTTCAGATCTTAGCTATTCCACTACTGAACATTTTTTAAATTACTTCAATTTCTGAGGAAGAATGATACCAGCTCTTAAAATTCAGTTTTGTAAAATACTGATACTTGTAAATAAATAAAAACAAATCAATGACTGCAGTTGTAGGTATACTGACTATCTTGCAGTTTTTTTTTTTTCTGAGACAAAGTCTCGCTCTTGTCCGCCAGGCTGGAGTTCAATGGCACGATCTCGGCTCACTGCAAGCTCTGCCTCCCAGGTTCAAGAGATTCTCCTGCCTCAGCCTCCTGAGAACCTGGGATTACAGGTGCCTGCCACCACACCTGGTTAATTTTTGCATTTTTAGTAGATACAGTTTCACTGTGTTGGCCAGCGTGGTCTTGAACTCCTGACCTCAGGTGATCTGCCCACCTCGGTCTCCCAAAGTACTGGGATTACAGGCATGAGTCACCACTCTTGGCCAGTAATTATAACTTGAAAAAACAGTATAGATTATGTTGCTCCGTTTATTAAAATAAAAGCATAAAAAAGATTTATCAGACAAATTCTAACCAAAAGAATACTAGTTATTAATATTTAACAAAACTGGGAGAAAAATGCCAAAATCAAAAGAACTAAATTAACTAAGCAAAAATCTAGAATTTGAGTCCCCAGAAAATGTTCTAAGATCTTCTGGAATTAGGACATAAGGGGGAAGGAAAAGAAGTAAAAACAACCTGAAGGTCTCATTTTGCTGGAGTAAGGGTTGAAAATCTTGTTTTTAATATAGGAGAAATAAGAACAAGTACAGGAAAAGGGGCACAAGAGGAGAATCCCTTATCTAAAATGCCTGGGACCAGAAGTATTTTGAGTTTTTCGGATTTTGGAATATTCTTTTTTTTTTTCTTTTTTTCAGATTTTGGAATATAATCCTATCTTGGGGACAGAACCCAAGTCTAAAACATAAAATTCATTTATATTTCATATAAACTTTATACACATAACCTAAGATAATTTCAGACAAGCTTTTAAATAATTGTGGGCATGAAACAAAAGTTTTGACTGCAACTTATTACATAAGACCAGGAGTGGAATTTTCCACTTGTGGGTCATGTCAATACTCAAAGTTTCATATTTTGGAGCATTTCAAATTTTGGATTTTCAGATTAGGGATGCTCAACCTGTATTAACTTTTAATGAAACATGACATTATAATACAATTTCCATATTAACTGGGAGATGGAGTAAAGGACTTGAATAACTTGATAATAAGCAACAATAAGAAACAGAGAAAATAATAATATAAAATAAATAGGTAAGGAAGGGAAAATCAAATCAATGTAAGTGTTATTATTATCCAATTAGATAAAGCATTAAAATATGGAAATGTGCCATTTTCAACAGACATACACAACAAGCACAAGAAATATCAGGTAATTTAAACAAAGAGGGAACAGGAGAAGCAGTATTTAAAACCATACAAGCCCAGAGTTTAAAACTAGAAAAAAATTCTGAAGAATATGCATACAGGGAGAAAGCAAATGTGGCAAAATGGTTAACAACTAAATGTAGGAGAAGATAAAGGGGTATCTACTATTTAAAACAAAATTCAAAGTAGTAATTTCCTACAAAAGTATTTATTATTCAAAAATTATTCTTTTAATAAAAGTTTTTATTTATAAAAAAAAAAAAAAGGTCATTTGCCTGGGAAAAGGCTCCAGGCATATAAGATAAACTGTGTTTATTCATTTACCTTAGTATACATTACTGTTTATCAAATGAAGACACTATTATTCTCCATCTTTGTGTTAGGGCAGGAGAGGTGGCTCATGCCTGTAATCTCAGCACTTTGGGAAGCCGAGGCGGGCAGATCACTTAATGTCAGGAGTTTGAGACCACCCTGGTAAACATGGCGAAACCCTGTCTCTACTAAAAATACAAAAATTAGCCAGGGTGGTGTCGTGCCTGTAATCCCAGCTCCTCGGGAGGCTGAGTAGAAGAATCGCTTGAATCCAGGAGGCGGAGGTTGCAGTGAGCCAAGATCCTGCCACTGTACTCCAGCCTGGGCAACAAAGTGAAAATCTGTCTTAAAAAAACAAAAATTTGTCTTTATGTCACACACAAAAAATCCCTCATTACTTCTTACCACTGCAAATATTTTGCACCAATATAAAACCATTTGTGAAAAGTTTACGTGTAGAGTTTGATGATGTTTCAAAGTATATTATCACCGAAATCTCTTCTATATGGCCCCATTCCCAAAAGCATCCCACAAACAATGGCTCAACCCCTGAAATATGGCTGAGATAACTTTTATCACTACTGTGATAAAAAGATCCTTTACCATTTCCCAACTGTTACCCAAGTTAAAATTAAAAAGACTAGGGATCCATGACCATCAATTCAAGTCACTCTAAGTTTCTGTTTCCGCATTTTTAAAATGTGATCATGTGTATTCTACCTATTTCATTTGACTATTGTAGGAAATGAGGAAAATTTATGGAAGCGCCAAAAACAAAAGACAAATAAGGACAAAGAGACACTAAATAATCAGTACATTCAAGGCTGGGTGCAGTGACTCATGCCTGTAATCCTAGCACTTTGATAGGCCAAGGCAGGGAGGTGAATCACCTGAGGTCAGGAGTTCAAGACCAGCCTGGTCAACATGGTGAAACCCAGATTTACTAAAAATATAAAAATTAGCCAGGCGTGATGGTGCATGTCTGTAATCCCAGCTACTCAGGAGGCTGAGGCAGGAGAATCACATGAACCTAGGAGACAGAGGTTGCAGTGAGCCAAGATCACACCACTGCACCCCAGCCTGGGCAATAGACCAATACTCCGTCTCAAAAATAAAAATAATAAAATAAAATTTGATATAATGGATTTATATCCATTAAACAGAAATACTGACATATCCGTGGAATATATGTAAAAATAGGTCATAAACTTGCCAACAAATAACGCCTTAGCTAATTTTTTAAAATTAGACATTTTACAGACTACATTTTTCTGGTTATAATCCAATCAAGTTAAAAGTATATATCAAAGTAACAAAAAACAACCAAACTTAGCCATTTTGAAATTAGGGAATATATTCCTAACCAGATGATAAAAGAAAACTAAAAATTACCTAAAAAGTTTTATAAAGGAGAAAAACTTTGAACCAATATTTACGGAATCCCACTAAACATGTATTCAAGGAAGACAGTAAGAACTGAACAAACGTAATACTCATCTTCAAGAAATTTTGTTTTTTGAGACAGAGTCTCACTCTATCGCCCCGCCCAGGCTGGAGTGCATTGGCACAGTCTCAGCTCACTGCAATCTCTTGTCACCTGGGTTCAAGAAATTCTCCTGCCTCAGCCTCCCAAGTAGCTGAGATTACAGGCACCTGCCACTGTGCCTGGCTAATTTTTTGTATTTTTAGTAGAGATGGGTTTCACCATCTTGGCCAAGCTGGTCTTGGACTTCTGACCTCATGATCCACCTGCCTCGGGCCCCCAAAGTGCTTGGATTACAGGTGTAAGCCACCACACCCAGCCTATCTTCAAGCAATTTAAAATAAAAAGAGTAAGAAACTATAACAGAGAATTAAAAGTTAAAAATCATTAAATAAAAAGTAAAAACATAAAGGAAAGGATAAGTAAATTCAAAAGATGGTTCTTCAAACAGATCAATAAACTAGACAAAATAAGATTAAGCAAAAAATAAGTTGGAGTATTCCCAAGATTTGGAATGAGTATAGACAACAACCATAAAAGAGAATACTGCAAATTTGTTGCAACAAGTTTGAAAGTAAAAGAAATGAACAATTCCTTACCAAAATAAAAAAAGAGAGAAAATTTTAGAGTAAAAGAGGAATTAGAAATTTACTACTGATGAATTCACAGCAAAGTTTTATCAAACCTTTAAGGAAGAGGTGAATACAATCCTATTTGGAATTAACTATTCAATTACTAAGATGACATGCCCTCAGATAAGATGTCAACACTTTTTTGCCTTCATAATTTGGGGGATACATTTGAAGCAAAATTATTCCATAATAGAAGCAGGTCCTAAGATACCTGAGATACCTGGTCAGGTTATGATACAAAAGATACTATCTTTACAGTAATTATACGAAGTATATATTCCTATGTACCTTAAAGCCAAAGAAAATGAAGACGGCAAAACACATTTTCTGTTATCAACTTGTTTAGAAAATATTTATTGACTACCTATAAATTTTAGATAAGAATGTTCAAGCAGCTGGGTATGGTGGTTCACGCCTGTAATCCCAGCCTTTGGGAGGCTGAGGCAAGTGGATCACTTGAGGTCAAGAGTTTGAGACCAGCCTGGCCAACATGGCAAAACCCCATCCCTTCAAAAAATACTAAAATTAGCCAGGTGTGGTGGCACATGCCTGTAATCCCAGCTACTTGGGAGGCTAAGGCACGAGAATCACTTAAACCTGGGAGGCGGAGGTTGCAGTGAGCCAGGATAGCGCCACTGTACTCCAGCCTGGGTGGCAGAGTAAGACCCTGTCTCAAAAAGAAAAAAAGTTCATCCAATAATCTGATAGGGATATAGATTTCCTCTAAGGATGAACTAAAAGAGGAAATTTGCACATGAGAAAATCATTAAGATAGTGAAGATTTTAAGTGCATTAGATTACTTACAACTGCAAACTCATCTCTGTCAAGCATTCCATCATGGTCAATATCACTCAATTCCCAAACCTGAAAAAGAGAAGAATTGAAAAAAATTAATGTTCTTTCAGTTCATGTAGTACTTGAGGGGAGGAAAAGAAAGTATACTAGCGAAGTATGGTGGCTCATGCCCATATGGCCTCCCAGCACTTTGGGAGGCCAAGGCAGGAGGATCACTTGAGCCCAGGAGTTTGGGAAACGAGATCCCATCTCTATAAAAGACAAAAATAAAAAATTAGCTGGGCATTGTGGTGTCCACCTGTAATCCAAGCTACTCAGGAGGCTGAGGTGGGAGAATCCCTTAAGCCCAGGAGATCAAGGCTGCAGTGAACTATGATATACCACTGCACTCCAGTCTCGGCAACAGAAGAATATTAAAAGTGTAGATAAGAAAGTGTCTGGTTATAATTACCTTGAAAGGAGTTTGGACTTTATTCTAAATGCAATGGAAAACTACTAAAAGGTTAGGTTTAAGTAATAAAATAACAACAGTGTATTTATAGTTTAGGAATTTCACACTGATCACACAGGGAGCAATAATTTGTGGCAAACAATACTAAAAAATGGCATTTAAATCAGTATTTACTGAGCACCTAAAATCTATATAACAATGATCCAGTAGTAGTACTAGTACTGGTAGTATGGTGGTTGTCATTGTCACCATCATCATCATCATCATAGCAGTTAGCATTCAAATAGTATGTAGCAATCATGGTAATAGTAAGACTTAACATACATTATCACATTCAATCCCTACAATTCTATACGCTGGAAATTATGCCTCTTTTAAAGATTAGAAAACTGAGACATGGTTTTCTAACGACTTGCCCAAGGTCACACAGCTAAGAAGTGGTACAGCCAGGATTTGACCCTATGTAATCTGCTGAAGCAGGGAATTAAAGGGCAAGAGGTTTAAAGACAGTAGATAAGGTTTGAAATATGAAGAAGGTTATGAAAAAATCACTATGGAAACAGCACAAGAGTGACTGGCAGGATGGAGAAGTCCAGGTGAAGCTGGTGATAAATTTACAATGACACCAATCTTACTACACCTGCTCAGTAGTCCACATGCACCACAGAGAAGGCAGATAATTTACTTCACACTTTTTCCATCAGAGAGGACAACAACACAGCAAAGGGAGCTAAGGATAGACACAAAACTGTAGACCAAAAGATAGGGGAATAAAGTTTTACTTTCACAGAAGGAAAAGAATTATGGCAATGGATAGTGAGGACAGTTACGTAATAATGTAAATGTACTTAATATCACTGAACTGTACACCTAAAATTGGTTAAGATGTTAAATTTCATGGTATCTATATTTATCACAGTAGAAAAATTGAAAAAAAGAGGCAAAGTAAAGAAGCCAGATTTAAAGGTCTTAGTAAAACTAGTCAAAGAATTAAAGTCTTGCAATTTTCTGGAAAAGAGGTCTATAAAGACAGGAAATACAAGTTTGAGAGTAGAACTTATGATTTCAGAGATAAAACTATTCCTCACAACAAGACACCATGATACAGCCACAGAGTCTAAGTAGCAGACATAAAATACTGACGGTCTCTAGAAATTAACTCAAGCAAACAGGAGGTCAAGAGTGTACAGCACAAACTAAAAAAGGACCTACGTAAGGGGCATACATATGTAACTAATTTCAACCACTCATATTTTACAGGGAATAACCAAATACAGAAATGAGTTGGCAATAATTTTATATATTAAGTCAGAAAACAAAAAATCCTGTAATGATACAACTTTAAAATAAGATTTGTATATTTTTAACAAAGAGCTATACATGCTCCTGGTATTTGAGATATAAAATTAAAATACGTAAGAATTACATTTAGAAGTAAATAATAGCTTACTCTTCCAAGGATATCCACAGGTAACTTAGAGTTGAGCAACACTGGTTTCACTTTGTCACCAGACAGAAATCCATTCACTGGGCTTAAACTATCAAAAATTGCATCATATTTGACCTTATCTTCAGGCTACAACATAAACAAAAATCACAAGTTAAATAATAGAGAAAAGGATTTAACTGCAGCTATAAAAATCAAGTCCTTTAAGAATAGACTATGTATGTTTTTAAACTATCATTTAAAAAATATCTTTCGCTTTCATCAAAATATTTATTGTAAAGATATACAAGAAAAAATACATAGGAAATAATAATTTCAAAGTGACTTTACTCAAGAGTCTAGTGTTGCCCATTCTTTTTGTAGCTGGAACACCATCTTTATTTTCCAACTATTGTCTTAGAATTAAAATACTTCAGAGGTAGAAGAGCTCTGAAGAGCATCTAGTCCAACTCTCTCACTTAAATAGACCCACAGCAAATACGTAACCTTTATAAGAACACACAGCTAATTAGTGACATTCTATGACTCTCTAAAGATGGTGTGAGGTACAGTTCAAACAAATAATTTTTTTTTTGAGATGGAGTCTCACACTGTCACCCAGGCTGGAGTGCAGTGGTGCGACCTCGGCTCATTGCAGCCTCCACCTCCCAGGTTCAAGTGATTCTCCTGCCTTAGCCTCCCAAGTAACTGGGATTACAGGTTCCTGCCACCACACCCGGCTAATTTTTCTGTATTTTTAGTAGAGATGGGGTTTTACTATGTTAATCAGGCTGGTCTGGAACTCCTGACCTCGTGATCCACCCGCATTGGCTTCCTAAGTGCTGGGATTACAGGCATGAGCCACAAATAAATTTTTAAAAATAAAATAATGACTAGAGAAATAAACATCAAGACTTCTCCATTTTTCCCAAAGCAGTATTTTTATTGTAAATAACAAGATATCTCTTAAAATTTTTAAAGTTATTTGTATAACATTAAAAACTATTGTTCATTATTTGCCCAGTCAAGGCTATATTCCCAGACTTTTAAAAATTAGTGCATGGTCCACAGCATACAAAGACATACAAATAAAAATGATTTTCAAAAAAACTGTACACATTTATCAAAGCTCACTTGATTTGCTATAGTCTAAGTGTTTTTAAATTATAAGTTTTAAAAATCTAGTAAGATATGATTTGCCTCTGAAAAGCTGTAACACAAAATACCTATTTCTACAAAGATTTCATAAAGAATTGTTTTAGAGTCATATAGAAAATACATAGTAAACCTGAATTTTCAAGTAAGAAATAATACCAGTGGGGTAAACTATCTTTTAATCAAATATTTGTTAATACATCATAATTTTTCTTTACATTATAACAGATATAAGATTAGACCAATACTGTCACAAAACAACTGACAGAGCTGAAAGATCCCTCAGTAACACCAGTAACAGCATCTCCCCTACCCTTCCTTAAACATATATATGAAAGTCTAATGCAGACAGCAATATATTTCAGAGGTCGAGAGACGATATATGTGGATAGGAAGCAATGCAGGGGTGCGAGAATAGTTACAAAGTTTACTTACTTTTACAGCCCATGGTAGCTCAGCTGCAGAGGTTCCACTGATTAGCAAAGGACTACTGGTATCATACTACAAAGGAAAGTAAAGCACAAGAAAAGCTGAAATCCTCACATCAAGAAGCAATGAAGAAAAACTGATTTTTGCATTTAAATATATTCATACAAAATGTTGGATCTCAATGCACAGAGGACACTATTTTACATTTACTGGACCTTCATCTAAGTACCAATGAAACAAAATGATTATAACATCATATTTTTACTGTACTTTTCAGGTTTTTGTTTGCTTATTTGTTTTTTCTTGAGATGCAGTCCTGCTCTGTCACCCAGGCTGGAATGCAGTGGCACAATTTTGGCTCACTGCAACCTCCATCTCCCAGGTTCAAGTGATTCTACTGCCTCAGCCTCCCGAGTAGCTGGGATTACAGGTGTGCACCACCATGCCCAGCTAATTTTTGTATTTTCAGTTGAGAGGGTGTTTCACCATGTTGGCCAGGCTGCTCTTGAACTCCTGACCTCAGGTGATCTGCCCACCTCAGCCTCCCAAAGTGCTGAGATTACAGGCGTGAGCCACCATGCCTGGCCTCTTTTCTGTTTAAATACACAAATATCATCATGTTACAACTGCTTACAGCATTCAGTACAGTGTGGTATTCAGTGCTGTGTAAGTCTGTAGGCTAGGAGCAGCAGGCTATATACCACGTAGCACAGGTATGCTATAGGCTATACTATCTAGGTCTGTGTAAAATACGCTCTGATGTTTGCACAATGATGCCTAATGATGCCTTTCTCAGAATGTATCCCTGTTATTAAGCAATGCATGGCTGTAATACAGGTAGGCAGCAAATCCCTAAATTAACCTTCTGACTACATGCCTAAACAGAAAAGTGCAGAAATTCTCTAAACTTAAGAAATTAAATTCTTAGTATACAGACCAAAAACTAAAATGTTGAGTTTAAAAACAAGCAACTAGTTACTGGGGACAATCACTTGAGCCTAGGACTTCAAGGTTACAGTGAGCTATGATCACAGCACTGTACTCCAGCCTGGGCAACAGAATGAGACCACCTCTTAAAATTAAAAAAACAAAACAAAACAAAACAAAAAACAAGCAAGAGGAGCCATAAAATATCTGGGAGGAAAAAAGGAGGGAGGTGGAGAAAACTACTCATGTTGGAATTTAAAAACATGTCACCAAATATGAAAATTAAAACTGTAACATCAGCATATGGTACGGATAAATAGATCAATAGGTAAGAGCAAAAAATATCCAGTAAGCAACCAAAATACATATGAGAATTTGGCACACAACCGAGGTTGCATTTCAAAGGGAATGAAGAGACAGGAAGAGAAAGATGGATTATTTAATAAACTGTATTGGCTATACTTTCTGTAGGGTAGCCATCTTGAAAAAATATACATTTGAATCTAGGCCCGGTGTGGTGGTTCACGTCTGTATTCCCAGAACTTTGGGAGGGCAAGGTGGGCAGATCACTTGAAGTCAGGAGTTCGAGACCAACCTGACCGACATGGTGAAATGCCATTTCTTACCAGAAAAAAAAAAAATTAGCCAGACGTGGTGGCAGGCGCCTGTAATCCCAGCTACTCAGGAGGCTGAGGCAGTAGAACTGCTTGAACCGAGGAGGTGTAGGTTACAGTAAGCCAAGATTGCACCATTACACTCCAGCCAGCATGACAAAAGCAAAACTCTGTCTCAAAAAATAAAAAATTGAATCTATACTCAAATATTACATCAATACTAACTTAAATCCAAAAAAAAATTTTTTTTAACCTGACAATTTATTTACATAAAAGACAGTAATAAGCTGGGCTCAGTACTACATGCCCATTGTCCCAGCTATTTCGAAGGGTAAGGCAGAAGCATCGTTTATGCCCAGGAATTCAAAGCTAGCCTGGGCAACACAGCAAGACCCCGTCTCTTCAAAAAAAAAATAAGACAAATGACAAAATAGGAAAAAAAGACTTGCAACTCATATAGACAAAGAGTTAATTTCCTAATAATTAAAGAGGCCCTAGAATTCAATAAGTAAAAGAGCATCAATCCAACAAAAATGGGCAAAAGCTATAAACAGACGTTCACATAAAGGCAATGTAAACATAAAAGCTTGTAAGAAAGCTATTCTTATAAGCATAAGAAAAGGTATTCAACCTTACTCCATAAAACCAAAAGGATAAATTTAAAATTACATACTATCTGTCACCTATCAAACTTACAAAGATCTAAAAGTTTAAGTATGCTAGCAAAAGTGTACAGAAACAGGCACTCAATTGCTGGAGGGAGGGTGAACTGGTACAACCACTATGGAAAGCAAGTTGACAATATACACAGAAATTACAAATGCAAAAACTTTTGAACAGCATTTCTACTTTTGGGAATTGACACATAAATATATTCCAGCACATGCAAAATAACATATAAACAAGGTTATTATTCACTGCAGCATTTTTTATAATAAAAGATTCAAAATAAAAAGCCTATCAATAGAAAGTTAATTATAAACACAGGCAAAGAAATACTACACAGCTATAAAAAACAAAGTGGAAGCTTTTATGTAATGATATGTAAATACCTCTAAAACTTAATAAGCTACTTATAAAAGGTATGGAATTATGTGTATAGCAGAGGTCCCCAATCTCCAGGCCCCAGACTTGTAACGGTCCATGGCCTGTTAGGAACTGAGCTTGTATAGCAGGAGGTGAGCAGCTGGCAGGCAAGCATTACAGCCTGAGCTCCAACTCCTGTCAGATCAGCGGCAGCATTAGATTCTCGTAGGAGCATGAACCCTATTGTGAACTGCACTTGTGAGGATCTAGGTTACATGCTACTTATAAGAATCAAATGCCTAACAATGAGGTTGAACAATTTCATTCTGAAACCATCCATCCCTCCCAGGTCCATGGAAAAATGGTCTTCCATGAAACCAGTCCCTGGTGCCAAAAAGGTTGGGAACCATTAATGTGCAGTATGCTACAATTAACGCAAAATAAGAAAATACGTATTTATATTTCTTTTCTTTTTTTTTAAGACGGTCGTGAACCATCAACCAAGCTAGAGAGCAGCAGTGTGATCACGGCTCACTGCAGCCTTGAACTCCCAGGCTCTAATTATTCTCCCATCTCAGCCTCCCAAGTAGCTGGGATCAGAGGTGCACACCAACGCACTCGGCTAAATTTTAGAATTTTTTGTAGAGATGGGGTCTTGCTTTGTTTCCCAGGCTAGTCTTGAACTCCTGGGCTCAAGCGATCCTCCCACTTCTGCCTCCGAAAGTGTTGGGATGATATGAGCCACCTCACCCAGCCTATATTTCTTTACATACACATATGATAACTTTGGAAGGATACACAAGAAACTACCTAAAAACAGCAGTAGCCAGTAAGGAAAAAAAAAAAAAGCCAGATAGCTGAGTGAAAGCACCAAAGGGAGAATTCTTTTTAATATATTGCTTTTAATTTTCAAATAACGTGGTGTCACTTTTTTTTTTTTTTTTTTTTAAAGATGGGGTTTCACCGTATTGATCAGGCTGGTCTCGAACTCCTGACCTCAGGTGATCTGCCCACTTCAGCCTCCCAAAGTGCTGGGATTACAGGCATGAGCCACTACAACCGGCATGGTGTCACTTTTTAAAAATTAAACAGAATTTAAATCTAAAAGCATTTCTTACAAATCTCGGTGGTGGAACAGCCAGGTTCAAACTACTTAGTGAAACTTCCAATCCATTCTGGGCGCATGCCACAAGACGTAAAGCAACAAAGAATTCCTAAGAAAGAAAAATATGAATGTTAAGAGCATTCTCCTTCTACCTACTTACCTATCTGCACATAGTTACAATCTAAAAATATAAAACAATTCATAATTACTACAGAGTTTTTTAGGTAGCAACAAGTGGTATATTTGCTTCAAAAATATGTGCTTGAAAACGAAGAAAAATCCTATGTACAAAGATGTTCCTAATATTTATAAATCGCTAATAATATAAATGGGAAAATATATACAGATAGTGAAAATCATACAGAATATTCATGTTTAAAATAATACTTACCGCTGGGCACAGTGGCTCACACCTGTAATCCCAGGACTTTGGGAGGCCGAGGCAGGTGGATCATTTGAGGTCAGGAGTTCGAGACCAGCCTGGCCAACATGGAGAAGCCCTGTCTCTACTAAAAACACAAAAATTAGCCAGTTGTGGTGGCGTGGACCTGTAGTCCCAGCTACTCGGGAGGCTGAGGTAGGAGAATCACTTGAACCTGGAAGGCGGAGGTTGAAGTGAGCTGAGACAGCACGATTGCACTCTAGCCTGTGTGACAGAGTGAGGCTCTGTCTCAAAAAACAAATTTAAAAAAAAAAAAAATCAAAGAATATTTAATGATATTAAGAGATGTATTTTATAATTTAAATGAGAAAGAAAGAATTAGAAAAAAGCCCAGAAGAAAATAATGTCATGAAAAGTCATCTCTGGATTGTGAGATTATAAATTTTGAAACTGGATTGAGTAATTCAAATGACTCAATAACTGCTATTCCAGAAAAACTATAGAAAATAACTGTGTAACATCTAAAAGATTATGTAACTGCTTAACTTCAAAATACTTATAAATCTCTCTCAAAAGTCCTTGGATTTTTAGCATTTAAAGTCTTAGTCTAAAACCTAATAAATAAATGCAAAGAAGCTGAAGCAACTGGTTTTCAGCTGTTTTGAGTTAAGTGTCTGGGAACAGACATGATAACAAAAGGCTTCACTCCAGTTATAATTTGTCCAACCTGTCAATACCTTAGTACAGTTGCTGACATAATTAACCCTTCACTACTTTTCTCAAATCCCATATTCTCCCCTACACCCTTCATACCCAATTTGTATCCCATTCTTATCACCTTGCAGGTTGTCTGCTTTATATAATCCCTTGCCTTCACTCATTTCTTGAAAAAAACACTACTTCAAGATACCCCCTTTTCTTCTCATTCATTCCACAACCTTCTGTGCAATCTGACTCCAACTCCCATGATCAGCTAGAGAAACTACTGCCTATGTCACAAATAATCTCCTAGCTACCAAATATAATAGCCTTAAAAAAAAAAAAAAGCCTCATCCTGCTTATTCTCTTTGCAGGCTGGAAAGTATCCTCCTGGAAGCTCTCCTCCACCAAAACAACTTCACAAAACCCTCCTAGTTCTCCTCTGAACTTTCAAGTCTCTTCTGTTGGAGTCAAAGTCTTCTCTAACTGCTTGTTTTCTAAGTTTTCTAACATGACCCTCTTTCTTTTCTCACTCTATTTGAGATTCAATTGCTCTTAAGTAATCAAGTCTATTATCACAGTATGGATGAGCTACAAAGTGAAATAATTCTGCATTAAATTCTAGTTCTGTTACTTAGTGAGGCCATGGGCCAGTTAAAACCCTTCCATAAAAGGGGAGCTAATACCTACCTGGCAATGTATTATGAGAAACAAAATAAAAACCATGCTACTGGAGGAAAGCACCTAGTGTCATTTTTGTCACATGGAAATTCACTAAGTATTGGTTTCTTTTCTTTCATTCATATGTTAATTAAAAAATCTGGGCCAGGTGCAATGGCTCATGCCTGTAATCCCAGAACTTTTGGGAGGCTGAGGTGGGTGGATCACTTGAGGTCAAGTTCAAGACCAGCCTGGCCAAGATAGTGAAACCCCATCTCTACTAAAAATACAAAAAAATTAGCTGGGTGTGGTGGCATACGCCTGTAATCCCAGCTAGTAGGGAGGCTAAGATGGCAGACTCACTTGAACTCTGAAGGCAGAGGTTGCAGTGAGCCGAGATCATACCACTGCACTCCAGGAAGAAAAAAAGTATGCCTCCAATGGAAATTCAAAGTTTAACTGCAGACCCATAAATCAAGCCACCTGGAAATAATAAGGCAACTCAAACTCAATATCTAAAATCCAATAGTTATCAGTGAATAATTTATTACACTATAAAACCCAAGTATCATGCTCACCTTTATATTTCGAAAGCCTGGCTCATCATAGATACTCAACAAATATTTGCTGACTGAGTACGTGGCACCTAGGTGGGCCCATACAAATTTTGTTTTCCTATGCCTCTAGTACACTAAAGTAGCCCTTCTCCCCAGAGACTCGAATGAAGACTACAGAAATCTTAATTAAAAGAGTGGGTATTCTGACCCTGTCATCAAATTTCTCCAACATCTGGTTTTGATCCTGCTTCGGCTATGCCAGGGGGTGGGGAGGAGGGCTAACTGAGTGGTGGCACTCAGCAAACTTGGAATTCAATCCTTATACAACTCTGAAATCTATCCCCAACAATCAGAACTTCAGAGTACACTGATGGTGTTCAACAACCTTGGCCATAACCACTTCTATGTATTCTGGTCAAGAATCTACTTCTGGCTTGTAAACCATTTTTTGTTTTATGTATCAGGAGTAAGACCTAGACCAGAATACTCACATCTCACATGTGATTAACCAAGATCTTCCTTTAAAATCTACTAGGCAATACCATCTTAACACTTACTTAATAAAATTCACTTTTATTTATAACTCTACGTAACTAGGAAAATTAAAGAGCAAAGTCTCTCTGAAAGACAGAAAAATAAACTCCAGGAGAACAATGTAACCAAACTAACACTAACTGTTAAGACTTATATATATCCAGTGACTGGAAATATTTTCATTGCTACACACTTGCCCTAGGAAAAACTCTAATGTTGGTAAAAACCAATTCTTAGCTTTAAAAAAAAGAAACGAAACAAAAACCCTGCTGGCTGTTTTTTATTTTGAATCACTCAAAAAAAAAATTCATATGAATATCTGAAACTTACTTGTTTGTTCAGGATACCTTTGCCATCTGTGTCGGCTAAATCCCAAATCTGAAATTTAGGGGGAAAAAATATCAATGTATATTTTAAACAAAAGCCATCTGAATGATAAATCTCTGCAATTTACAACCTCATGCTCTTTGGTAATCAGATCTAAGAATCATAGAATTGAGAGTAGAAAGAAATCTTAAAGATCATTTATGCAAGCTTGGCCAACTCGCAGCCCACAGGCCAGCCCAGGACACCTCTGAACGTGTTTCAACACAAATTCATTAACTTTAAGAAATTATGAGGTTTTTTTGTATTTTTTTTTGTTTTATAGCTCATCAGCTATCAGTAGTTTTAATGTATTTTATGTGTGGTCCAAGACAATTCTCCTTCCTTCAGTGAGGCCCAGGGAAGCCAAAAGATTGGGCACCCCTGATTTGGTGCAACCCTTCACAAAGATACTAAGGCCCAGTGAGGGTAAGTGACTTGGCTCAAGAACATTCAAGACACCCGGGAAAGAACTGAAGCCCAAGTTCTAACTTCCAGTCAAATGCCTTTTTCACTAGTCCAAGCTCTAACTCTGAGTTCAATGCTCTTTCTACTAGAACATACATACTATTCTTGATTTTAGATCCTTCTTCTCTATATGCAAGTTGAGATGATTAATGTTTATTTGTGAATAATTAAATTATTAATAGTGGTTATTTTTTCAGGATTTTGAGTATGTATCAGTATCACATAAAAGGAGTAGACAGGAGAGGGGCTTTCCACCTCTTTGTACTCTTTTTAAAGCCTCTCATCCCCCACTCTATTCACCACACATTAAACAGAGACAGTTATAACAGAGAAAGGAGGGACAGAGCCAAGTCCTTGAGTGTGTGGCAAGATTCCCAGTCTTCACTGTTTCTCCCCACCAAATGTACTTATTACTTCCTCATTTCATCCTACTGAAAAGTAGCTTGTTTCTAAAAATCTGGAAAACACTTTACTTTTCAAAAGGGTAAATCACTACGCTACAAATTCCCTTCATTCTATTATTAAAATGGCTTCTATGACTCAGTTCTAACTTCTAAATTTCTTGATGGTATCTTTCTAAATTTTCATCCAGTTCATCTATAGTACATAATGCTTATAATCTCATAATCTAGTTTTAATGAACAAGTACTACCTTTCCAAGTATCAAGTCTGGAAGCCCTGATTTTTTCAGGAAAGCAGCAGCATCAGAAGCCAACACCCTTCCAGTATTGCTGGTATCCACCTGAAAAGATACAAATCCACAAGTTGACAACAAAATACAAGGCAAAATTAGCACCATTTACCTGTCTTCCATCCCTGTGATTTGGGAGCTGGCTTTTGCAAGAAAGGAATGAGAATCCTTCGACTACCATGGGCCAGGGAATATGTGGAGAGACATATGAGTAGAGTACTATCTAGACAGCATTGGCAATTTACAAAGTGTTTTTTTTTTCAATCATGCCTGCTATACAAATGAGAAAAGTGAAGCTCAGAGGATGTCAAAGCAAATTCATGGAGTTGTAACATCAACACATATCTTCTATAGTTGTCATTTAAATTCCAATTAAATGGCTCTATGAAGAGAAGGGCAGCATTTCCTGCAGAGGTCTTTTGACAAATGGGAATAGTTGCACATGTTATGTGCTTCTTCAAACATGTTTAAATCATCAATTTTTGCTTTTATACCTACTCTTAGAAACTGCAGCACTTTAAAACAAATCAAAGCAATAGCAGCTCTAAAACCAGCAGTGATTCCATAATAAACTTGAAGAAACATTTTTTAAAGCTGTTAAGTTCCTAAAATACATTAGAGAACATATCATTTTAACTGACTGGGGACTTTCCTTTAAGACAGAATGAGGTCACAAGAACAGGAAAAAAAAGAAGAAGAAAAGAAAAAAAAATGACTAATTTTTGTACAGATTTCCAGAAGTCTGAGTTGTAAAAACGAAAAGTACATTTTTAAAAGTCATGGGAAAGGTAACAGGATACTAGTATACTTGTGAGATAGCTGTTTTTCCAGTTTAAAGATTAAGTTTACTGTAAACATATATGGTACAAAGCATTCTAGACAGTCCAATCCTAGCAAAGAAGCAAAAGGGAAACCCTTTCTTTCAAGTGGTAGAACATGGGATAAATTAAGCACTCGGCAAAAAAGAAAAAAATGGCCTAATCCTTCACATCTGGAATAAGAGGAAGTATACTAGGGGTTGGGAAACCTGCCTGTAGAATTCTCTAGAACTCCTTTTCTTTGCCTACTTCCTGATCAGTGTAGAAAACAAATATCCATACCCAATATAACCTAAATATAGAAGCATTCAGGGGAAACATTGATCAAACTCTTATGAAACAATTATGTATTATATCCCAATAAAGAATTTTACCATCTTCCATTCTTTTGGTTACCCTAATAATATAAACATTTAGTCTTTGTCATCTACAGGTAGTTTCTGAGGTATTCTGATGCTTGCCTAAAGGCTCTGCCAAAGGCAGGGCTAGAAGCTACAGGCCAGAAGCTGGTATATCTTCAACAAAGAGTCTCAGAGCCTCATGAAAACGACTATACTTTTTATATAGTCTGTATCTATAAGATATACATATTCTGAATTACTAAACTTCAAGAAGTGAATTTTTGAATAAAGACTTTGCAGCTGATATCATACTACTTTCAGACCATATTGGTAGATGAAGTCAGGATTTCCAGGTCTCTTTTCAGTCTGGAAGATGATGTATTTCATAAAAGCAGACTTCTAACCCAAGATTCAACTGAACAAGAATTAATTTCACAGGACTTAATTAACTGTTGAGGAAAATTTAATTATGGTTATTTACTTGAAATATTGTTGGTATTAATGTTCTATTTTCTAATAGCTATGTGCATAAGCCCTTTCTGAGACCCTCAACTTAGTAGCCTCTCCTTTTGTAAACCAAATGAAATACTTTTCAATAGTATCTGGTTCTCACTGACCCCTCAGAATTCAAAAACAAATACTTTTATGAAATGTTTTTACTCTTTACAGCAATACAGTTATTACGTGGGTTCAATAACAATTTGTTTTTCTTCTTATCAGGATGTAATTGGATAAGCCAATTGTGTAAAACAAGGCCATTATATGAGAATGACTTTCTTTTCTTCAAAGGTTAAAGAACAAGTACTGACTTTATGTGGTACCAGTGTCACAAAGATCTCCCAAGAAAACTGGGCTGGTTTTACAAGGTCCCAGCCTCACAGGTAGTGAAGTAAGGTCACCTTCCAGCAGGCTAGGGACCTTAGCAAATCTGGAAAACCTCAAGATGAGATAAATTCACTCAAATTTATATATACTAAAGGTGAAATATGGTGGAGAGAATTTCTAAGGTTTGGAGCCTAGCCTTAAGATAGAAGAACAAATGTAACAGGGGCATTAAAAAGTACAGTCTGAGATTTTTGATATTTTTCAAGCAGAAATTATTCTCTGACCTTAGAAGTTGCTAAATAGTTTATAGCTCCAAATTTGCAAGTCAAAACCAAAGAAGCCTATAATGTTTAATTAATACTTGCTGCAACTATGTAAATAGCCAGGCCAGATAAAATGAAACCAGCCTTTTCTGTGATCATAATCATAAGGTAAGGAGACTGTTAGAAAAAAATAATCCAATACTTGAAAATGGGCAAATAAAATTGTTTATACTGTTAAGAAATTATCAAAGTTCTATGGTATGCACCCTTGATGACTTTCTACTGTCTAGACTACTTTATACTCTGAGGGAGTAGAAGTTAATAGAAACTGATAGCAATGCAAGTGACGACTGTCCATACCATTCCATACCAACACAAATAAATATTGTCTGGTGATGAATATAAATCTCTATAACTCATATTCCCATTTTTTTGTTTTTTTGGGGGGGGATGGAATTTCACTCTTTTTGTCCAGGCTGAAGCACAATGGTTAATCTCGGCTCACTGTAATCTCCACCTCCCAGGTTCAAGTGATTCTCCTGCCTTAGCCTACTGAGTAGCTGGAATTACAGGCATGCACCACCAAACCCAGCTAATTTTGTATTTTTAGTGGAGACAGGGTTTCACCATGTTGGCCAGGCCTGTCTCAAACTCCTGACCTCCCGTAATCCGCCTGCCTTGGCCTCCCAAAGTGCTGAGATTACAGGCATGAGCCACTGTGACTGGCCATATTCTCATTTTTTTGTTTTGTTTTCACTTTGCAACCTTCTTTTAGTATTTTATGTCACTTATCTAGGTACAGAAGATGTCACTCTTCTAACCCTTCAACTTTTACTTTTTTTTTTTTTGAGACAGTCTCACTGTGGCCCAGGCTGGAGTGCAGTGGCATGATCAAAGCTCACAGCAACCTCAACCACAAACTCTCAGGCTCAAGCAATCCTCCCACCTCAGTCTCTCAAGCAGTCAGAACTACAGGCACGTGTCACCAAACACAGCTAATTTTTTTTTTTGAGGGCACAGACAAGGTCTCACTATGTTGCCCTGGCTGGTCTTGAACTCCTGGCCTCCAGCAATCCTGCCTCGGTCTCTCAGTGTTGGTATTACAGGTGTGAGATTGCACCTAACCAGATTTTTTTTTTCTTCTTTTATGAGACAGAGCAATTCCCCTGCCTCAGCCTCCCAAGTAGCTGGGATTACAGGCACACACCACTACAACTAGCACATTTTTTTGTTTTTATTATACTCTAATTTCTGAGACACATGTGCAGAATATGCAGGTTTGTTACACAGGTATACATGTGCCATGGTGGTTTGCTGTACCCATCAACCCATCACCTACATTAGGTATTTCTCCTAATGCTATCCCTCCCCTAGTTCCCCACCCCACCCCCAACCAGGTCCTGGTGTGTGATGTTTCCCTTCCTGTGTCCATGTGTTCTCACTGTTCAACTCCCACTTATGAGTGAGAACATGTTTAGTTTCCTATTCTTGTGTTGGTTTGCTGAGAATGATGATTTCCAGCTTCCTCCATATCCCTGCAAAGGACATGAACTCATCCTTTTTTTACGGCTGCATAGTATTCCATGGTGGATATGTGCCACATTTTCTTTATCCAGTCTATCACTGATGGCATTTCGGTTGGTTCTGAGTCTTTGCTATTGTGAACCCTGCTGCAATAAATATATGTGTCTTCATAGTGGAATGATTTGTAATCCCTGGGTATATACCCAGTAATGGGATTGCTGAGTCAAGTGGTATTTCTGGTTCTAAATCCTTGAGGACTTGCCACACTGTCTTCTACAATGGTTGAACTAATTTACACTCCCACCAACAGTGTAAAAGCATTTCTGTTTCTCCATATCCTCTCCAGCATCTGTTGTTTCCTTTTTTTTTTTCTAACCACTACACACCAGAGATGTTTCCTGAGTTTTTAATGATCGCCATTCTAACTGGCATGAGATGGTATCTTGTTATGTATCATTTACATTTCTCTTTTCTTTTTATTATTATTATTATTATTATTATTATTATTATTATTGAGATGGGGTTTCACCATATTGTTCAGGCTGGTCTTGAACTCCTGACCTCATGATCTGCCCACCTCAGCATCTCAAAGTGTGGGGATTACAGGCGTGAGCCACCAAACCTGGCCTTGATTTACATTTCTCTAATGACCAGTGATGATGAGTTTTTTTTCATGTTTGTTGGCTGCCATATTCCTATTTTTATATCTGACCAGAGGCTGTATATCTGTACCAATGAACCAGTAATTAATGAGTTGAATAAAATCTGTGATACATG
>CAUYQU010039785.1:0-17117 GCA_963574635.1 Cheracebus regulus | reverse complement strand
TATGTTCATCATGGATATTGGCCTGAAGTTTTCTTTTCTTGTTGAGTCTCTGCCAGGTTTTGGTATCAGGATGATGTTGGTCTCATAAAATGATTTGGGAAGGATTCCCTCTTTTTGGATTGTTTGGAATAGTTTCAGAAGGAATGATACCAGCTCCTCTTTGTATGTGTGGTAGAATTCGGCTGTGAACCCATCTGGACCTGGGCTTTTTTTGGGTGGTAGGCTTTTAATTGCTGCTTCAACTTCAGCCCTTGTTATTGGTCTATTCAGGGTTTCGACTTCTTCCTGGTTAAGACTTGGGAGGAGGCAAGTGTCCAGGAATTTATCCATTTCTTCCAGGTTTACAAGTTTATGTGCATAGAGTTGTTTGTAGTAATCTCTGATGATGGTTTGTTATTTCTGTGGAATCTGTGGTGATAGCCCTTTCTTGCATCTATTTGATTCTTCTCTCTTTTCTTTTTTATTAATCTGGCTAGTAGTCTATTTTGTTGATCTTTTCGAAAAACCAGCTCCTGGATTTATTGATTTTTGAAGGGTTTTTTTGTGTTTCTGTCTCCTTCAGTTCTGCTCTGATCTTAGTTATTTCTTGTCTTCTGCTAGCTTTTGAGTTTTTTTGATCTTGCTCCTCTAGCTCTTTCAATTTTGATGATAGGGTGTCGATTTTAGATCTTTCCTTGCTTCTCCTGTGGGCATTTATTGCTATATATTTTCCTCTACACACTGCTTTAAATGTGTCCCAGAGATTCTGGTACTTTGTGTCTTTGTTCTCGTTGGTTTCGTAGAACATCTTTATTTCTGCCTTCACTTCATTGTTTTTCCAGTCAACATTCAAGAGCCAGTTGTTCAGTTTCCATGAAGCTGTGCGGTTCTGAGTTAGTTTCTGAATTCTGAGTTCTAACTTGATTGCACCGTGGTCTGAGAGACTGTTATGGTTTCTGTTCTTTTGCATTTGCTGAGGAGTGATTTACTTCCAATTATGTGGTCAATTTTAGAGTAGGTGTGATGTGGTGCTGAGAAGAATGTATATTCTGTGGATTTGGGGTGGAGAGTTTTGTACATGTCTATTAAGTTTGCTTGGTCCAGGTCTGAGTTCAGGTCCTGGATATTCTTGTTAATTTTCTGTCTCGTTGATCTGTCTAATATTGACAGTGGAGTGTTAACGTCTCCCACTATTATTGTGTGGGAGTCTAAGTCTCTTTGTAAGTCATTAAGAACTTGCTTTATGTATCTGCATGCTCCTGTACTGGTGGGTATATATTTAGGATCCTTAGCTCTTCTTGTTGCATTGATCCTTTTACCATTATGTAATATCTTTGTCTCTTTTGATCTTTGTTGGTTTAAAGTCTATTTTATCAGAGACTAGAATTGTAACTCCTTTTTTTTTGCTCTCCATTTGCTTGGTAAATCTTCCTCCATCCCTTTATTTTGAGCCTATGTGTATCCTTGCACATGACATGGGTTTCCTGGATACAGCACACAGATGGGTTTTGGCTTTTTATCCAATTTGCCAGTTTGTGTCTTTTGATTGGGGCATTTAGCCCATTTACAGTTAGGGTTAATATTGTTGTATGAATTTGATCCTGCCATTTTGATGCTAGCTGGTTGTTTTGCCTGTTATTTGATGCAGTTTCTTTATCGTGTTGATGCTCTTTACCATTTGGTATGTTTCTGAGTGGCTGGTACTGGTTGTTCCTTTCTATGTTTAGTGCTTCTTTCAGGAGCTCTTGTAAAGCAGGCCTGGTGGTGATGAAATTTCTGAGTAGTTGCTTGTTTGTAAAGGATTTTATTTATCCTTCGCTTATGAAACTTAGTTTGGCTGGATATGAAATTCTGGGTTGAAAGTTCTTTTCTTTAAGGATGTTGAATATTGGTCCCCACCCTCTTCTGGCTTGTAGGGTTTCTGTAGAGAGATCGGCTGTGGGTCTGATGGACTTCCCTTTGTGGGTAACCTGACCTTTCTCTCTGGCTGCCCTTAGTCTTTTCACCTTCATTTCAACCCTGGTGAATCTGACTATTATGTGCCTTGGGGTTGCTCTTCTTGAGGTTGCTCTTCTTGAGGAATATCTTTATGGTGTTCCCTGTATTTCCTGGACTTGAATGTTGGCCTGCCTTGCTAGGTTGGGGAAGTTCTTCTGGATAATATCCTGAAGAGTATTTTCCAGCTTGGATTCATTCTCTTCATCACATTCAGATACACCTATCAAACGTAGATTAGGTCTTTTCACATAATCCCATATTTCTTGGAGGCTTTGTTCATTTCTTTTTTACTATTTTTTTCCCTCTAATCTTGCCTTCTCATTTTATTTCTTTGATTTGATCTTCGACCTCTGATATCCTTTGTTCTGCTTGGTCATTTCGGCTATTGAAACTTGTGTATGCCTCCTGAGGTTCTCATGCTGTGTTTTTCACAATTCATTCCATCAATTCATTTATATTCCTCTCTAAGCTGTTTATTCTCGTTAGCATTTCATGAAACCTTTTTTCAAGGTTCTGAGTTTCTGTACATTGGGTTAGAACGTGTTTTTGTAGCTTAGAGAAGTTTGCTAGTACCTTAGCTTCTGAAGCCTGTTTCTGTCAATTTATCAGACTTATCCTCCATCCAGCCTTGTTCCCTTGCTGGTGAGGAGTTGTGATCACTTGGAGGAGGAGAGGCGTTCTGGTTTTGGGTGTTTTCACTCTTTTTGCGCTGGTTTCTTCCCATCTTTGTGGATTTATTTACCTGTGGTCTTTGTAGTTGACCTTCCGATGGGGTCTCTGAGTGGACATCCAATTTGTTGATGATGAAGTTATTTGTTTTTGTTTCTTAATTTTCCTTCTAACAGGCCCCTCTGCTGTCGGACTGCTGGAGGTCCATTCCAGGCCCTGCTTGCCTGGGGATCACTTGGAGCGGCTGCACATCAGTAAGGGTTGCTTCCAGTTTCTTCTTTTGCTATCTTTGTCCCAGAAGGATACCCGCCAGATGTCAGTCTGAGCTCTCCTTTATGAGGTGACTCTTTGGATATACAGAGGTCAGGGACCTGCTTGAGGAGACAGTCTGTCTTTTATAGGAGCTCAAGTGCTGAGCTGTGAGCTCTGTTGTTCCATTCAGAGCTGCTGGGCAGGTATGTTTAAGTCTGCTGCAGCAGAACTGATAAACCCCTTTTTTTCCCCAGGTGCTCTATCCAGGGAGGGTAGGACTTTATTGATAAGTTTCTGTCATGCTGCTGCCTTTTTTCAAGGCTGCCCTGCCCAGCAAGGAGGCAGCCTAGTCCCTGTCTGCCTGCAGAGGCTTTGCTGAGCTGCTGTGGGCTCAGCCCAGCTGCTGTGTGAACTTCCCTGCAGTCCTGTTTATAGGGGTATAGTTAGAACTGCCTCGGCAATGGTGGCCCGCCTCTGTAATGGTGGACTCATGTCTGCAGTGGCGGGCAGCCTCGGTAGTCGCAGATGCCCCTCCCCCACAGAGCTGGACCGTCCCAGGTTCAGCTGTGCTTGCTGTGAAACTCTTAATCCAGAGCATTTCAGATTGCTGGATATTGTTGGGGTGGGACCGGCCAAGCCTGATCACCTGACTCCCTACTTCAGACCCCTCCCCCCCTTTTTTTTTTCCAGTTGAATGGGCGACTCTTGTCTCCCAGGCATTCCAGACACCAGTTGAAAAGGTGCCTGGATTTGTGTGACATCTTGTGCAGAGACCCACTGTGCCGGCTGAAACAGCCACGCTGGCCCAAGAATCTCCTGGCCTGGCTCCATTTCAGTCCCCTTTTTATCAGTTGAATGGGTGACTGTGTCTCCCAGGCGTTCCAGTCTCCTGTTTAAAAGGCATCCGGATCTGTGATTTCCCTTGCAGAGACCCATGGTGCCGGCTGAAACAGCCGCACTGGAGATTCGTGGCACTTTTTCACCCAGGTGTCTCCTTGCCTGGCTCCCTGTTTGAGTCCCCTTTTTATCAGTTGAATGGGCAAGTCTGTCTCCCAGGCACTCCATTGGCCAGCTGAAACAGCACCTGGACCCGTGTGAGTTTTTTGTATGGAGACCTGCTGCGCCAGGCAAAACAGCGGTGCTGGCAACCCATAGCGCTCCTCTGCTCGGGAATCTCCTGGTCTGTGGGCAATAAAAATTCGTCTGGATATGTAGCGTCCACTTACCCTCCACACTCTCACTGGGAGCTGCAATCCAGAGCTGCTCCTATCAGCCATCTTCCACAGAGAAGTTCTTACCAGTCTCTAACCCTTATGCCAACAGGAAGGATTTACTCACCGTGGAAGCGCCGCGGAGTTGTCCCAAAGTGAGGCAATGCCCCGAAGGTCTGTGCCGAGAATGCTGCTCTGCCTTTGCTTTCCCGCCAGGTTTGTGCTGAGGCGAATGCAGCTCTGCCCTCGGGATGCCGCCCCCCGCAACCCCGCCCTGGGTTCTGTGCTGAGGTCGCAGCTCCGCCCTCACAGTGCCCCCCAGGTCTGTACTGAGTAGAACAGAACTCCGCAGACCACTGCCGGCGCTGTGACGCCGCGCACGCCGGCGCTGTGACGCCGCGCACGCCAGGGTCAGAACCTCAGGAATCTGAAAATGGGGGCTCAGGCGCCCCCTGCTGGCTGCTAGGGTCAATGCAGGGCTCTCTTACAGTGTGATGGCATCCTTTGCTGGCAGTGGGGGCACTTGCAGGGCCCTCTTATTCACAGTGTAGTGGCAGCATGCCCCCTGCTGGCAACCATGGCAGTGCAGGATCCTCTTGCTCACGGTGTGGTACCCGTGCTGCGGGGCCCTCTTGCTCTCGGGGTAGTGGCGGCACACCCCCTGCTGTCCACCGGGGGCACTGCAAGGCCCTCTTGCTCACAGTGCCATGGCAGCACGCCCTGTGCTGGGAACCAGACTGCAGGGTCCTCTTAATCATGGTGTGGTGCCCATGTGCCACCTTCTGGCAGCTAGGGACACTGCAGGGCCCTCCTGCTGCCAGTGTCCTGGCGGCACGTCCCCTGCTGGCAGCTGGAACACTGCAGGGCCTTCTTGCTCCTGGTGGGACGGCTGGCGCCCCCTACTGGCCTCCTTCTGCACCACTTAAAGTCAGAGCGCCAGTTATTCAGCACGCACAGTTCTGGAAATACAAGCTGAACTGGAGCTGTTACTGGAGTCAGCAGATGTCCCAGTTCTTGTCTAACTTGGAAGAAAGATTTTCACCAAGAGGCAGGACAAAGATGGCAGATCACTGAAACTAAATACAGTGTAAAGAGCTTATTGTAGAAAAAATAGGTAGGCCCTAAGGGAGGAGCAGGAGGAGCGGGCTGATCGCACAGGAAAACAGCTCAAGACTCCTATAAGGGAATTTTATTTTGGACTTCTTCACATTCCTGCCTCTGTCTCAAGTCTCCGCCTGTTTTCTTTGGTTTTTCTGCTCCTGCCTTAGGTCTCCAACACGCCCCTCTTAGGCTCGTGGGACCTCCTCACTGCTGGATAAGGCACATGGGCAGTGATCAGTCCGAAGCTACTGTTGGGCCTGGCTCCTTCCCGCCTCCCAGGAAGATCCTACAGCAGTCACGTCTGTACCTCCTGTGCCTGCCTATCCCTTTTGAATGTCCTTCTCTGCCGTAATCTGTACTTATGGTACCGGGTTTCTCTTAAGAATGCCCCCCTTTGTCCTTAACAGCATGTAGCTAGCAATATTCTGACATTTTAACTGAAGAGTAAATGATGATTGGGGCATCTTAGGAGGAGTTCTAGGGTGTTGCTTTCTGCATAGGTACCTCTTCTCCCTCCTACCCACGACTGACAAGTGCCCAGCCACTCCAGCCTTAGAGATGCTACTAATGTGTAAATTTTTGGTGTTCCCTCCAGGTGACACTTCCCAGACTTTGCCTTTCCCAGGAGCTCCCCTCCTGTCCATGTCCAGCTATCTACCTACTCTGACAGAGCCCACTATCCCATGTCTTTCCCAAAAGTAGTGAAGGAACGATTAATTGGAAACCATAGAAAACGAAATGAATGGAGCCGCCTCTAAGAGGATTCTGATGTGCACTCGGGTGTGCCGGAGCAGCCTCTGGAGCCCTTTCCGTTTGTAGAACTCTGCTCTTGCTGGTAGCACTGCAGCTGGCCACGAGCTTCTCACGAGCCTCCTAACTGATGGTGAGCTCCCAGGGCTTGGATCCACGTTCAGAGGTCTGGGCTGGGGCCCAGAACGTAGTATTCTTCTTATCTTCTAGCCATGCATTAGTTTATCCCATGCTTTTTGAGCCCCACTAGGACTACAAAGTTGGAAGACATTGTCCCTGAACTCAGAGAGGTGAGACAGATAATGAGCAAACTGTGTAATAGATTATGTAATAAAATGCAACATAAAAGAATTGCTGGGCTGGGGGCAGTGGCTCACGCCTGTAATCCCAGCAATTTGGGAGGCTGAGGCGGGTGGATTACCTGAGGTCAGGAGTTCGAGATCAGCCTGACCAACATGGAGAAACCCCGTGTCTACTAAAAATATAAGAATTAGCTGGGTGTGGTAGCCCATACCTGTAATCCCAGCTACTCGGGAGGTTGAGGCAGAAGGATCACTTGAACCCGGGAGGCGGAGGTCGTGGTGAGCTGAGGTCACACCATTGTACTCCAGCCTGGGCAACAAGGGCAAAACTACATCTAAAAAAAAAATTGCATTACTCGGTGCCGTCTGTAGATCTAGGAAAAGAAGCCCCTGTCCTGGGTCCCATGTCTGCCCCCTAATTGCATCCCTCCTCACTGGGCAGGGCCTGTGGGCTATGCTGTTCCTTAGGCCATGCTCCAGATACTCAGGATCCTGGATATCCTTCCCCAAGTGACTCTGAACTGATTCTAAGGCCTGCATGGGCCTCTTGCTCTGGGGTTTTCCGAGGGCCACCCATGCTACTGGTGTGCTCACCTCCATTCCAGAGAGTGGGCGGTGTTGGTGGGCAGGTAGGTGGTATGCACAGAGCTTCATTTGCAGACTGAAGGTAGGGGGCTGTTTCTCTTGCACACATAAGGATTGGGGCGAGAAGGGAAGACGGGTGGACTGGGACAGGACCAGCTCCCCGCCGCCATGTTCTGGTGCCTTTCTGGTTGTGAATGAAATTGTTTTCTTAGGGTAGGAGGTTAGAACCTATTTTATGAAGCTGTTTGGTTGTGAATGAAATTTTTTTTTTTTTAGGACAGGAGGTTAGAACCTATTTTATAAGTAGCCATTTGTTCGTTGGACTGATCACATTGAATTATTTAGGAATGTGGTAGGTGGGCCTCTTTTTTTTTTTTTTTTTTTTTTTGAGACAAGGTCTCACGCTGTCACTCAGGCTGGCTTGCAACGGCATGATCGTGGCTCACTGCAGCCTCAACCTCCCAGGCTCAATCAGTCCTCCCACTACAGCTTCCTGAGTAGCTGGGATTACAGGCTCACGCCACCCAAGCCTCGCTAGTTTTTTGTATTTTCCATAGAGATGGGATTTCACCATGTTGCCCAGGCTGTTCTTGAACTCTTGAGCTCAAACAATCTGCCTGCCTTGGCCTCCCAAAGCACTGGGATTACAGATGTGAGCCACTGCGCTGGCCCACATGCACCTTTGAACCCCTGACATGTTGGGTGGCAGGACTGGCTTTAATGAAGGCCTGTTAGAGAGCAGCAGAGATGTCGGTTTGGGGTTTGGGGATGGGATTTTGTTACTTTAAGTTCCCTTTCAGGTCAGGCTTAGGGAATCAAATCTATATTTGGCGTTTTGGCCGGCTGTGCCAGAGTAAGCGCCAAGTGCTGTTCCTGCGAGGCTGAAATATTTAAAATGTTTATCTCTGGATAAACTGATCTGGGTTATTTGTGTATGTGTCTGGGTGGATAAAGTTGGGGAAGACCATTTTATTTCTCATTCTTAAAATTAACGATTGTAAAGAGCTACCTCATAAAAAGGACTGGAAATAAGGGGAAGTTTCCTGTTAAGGCTGCCCTTTTCCATGAAGAGCTCAGTGTTTTGTGTCATGCTGATAGGTTTTGGAGTGCCAAGAAAAACCCATTGTGATCTCAGCCGGGAGCAGTGTGGCTGCCAGCCCCGTGCCTATTGGAGGATAGAAGAATAATTTGAGACCAAGGAGTTCTGATTGTTTCAAGCCTGCGAAGCCAAATGATAGAGGGCCATTAGCTGCACGCAGGGTTGCAGTGGGTAGAGCCCTTCAGTTCTCTTTCAGAATGTCGCCATCACATGCTCCACTGAAGTAGAACCCAGAGTCGTCAGGAAGGGAGTGGAGACTGGGTAGGTTTGTGCCCTGACCGCATCTCATTTTCCCTCATTGGTGGCTGTGTGAGGCCTGTGCAGTATGTTTATGACATCAGTCACCCAGGACGCTTTCTGGACACTGAACCCTGTGTTGAGAAGCAAGAGAAATGAAAAGGCTGAAGGTCCTGAGCTGTCCATGGTGTTTTCTGACTTCATGCTGATTTCGAAGTGAACGTTGCCTTAAGTGAAAAAAAAAAATGAGAGAGAAGTATCTCGGTAAACACTGGCAGAAAATGACTCTTGCTGCCTGGGTGCGGTGGCTCACGCCTGTAATCCCAGCACTTGGGGAGGCCAAGGCAGGTGGATCACAAGGTCAAGAGTTTAAGACCAGTCTGACCAAGATGGTGAAACCCTGTCTCTACTAAAAATACAAAAATTAGCCAGGCATGGTGGCCGGCACCTGTAATCCCAGCTACTCAGGAGGCTGAGGCAGGAGCATCGCTTGAACCTGGGCAGCAGAGGTAGCAGTGAGCTGAGATCATGCCACTGCACTCCAGCCTGGGTGACAGAGTGAGACTCTGTCTCAGAAAGAACTAGAGAGAGAGAGAGGGAGGGAGAGAGGGAGACAGAAGGAAAGAAAGAGAAAGAAAGGAAAGAAAGTGACTCTTGCTGGTATAATTCATGAAGCCAGGGTTAATGTAGGGCTCAGTTACTTCAGAAGCATGAGATTGACACCTGTGTTCCTCTGGCTGGTTCCCCTTGGAGAAGCGCCCACTTCTAATGCGGTCTGCATCCATCGGAGTCTGGCCAGAGAAACAAACAGTGCTGACTGTTGAAAACATGGAACTGAATTCAGGGCATCCTCACACAACTGGGGATATTGAGGCACCCCAGAGATCAGCAATAGCAAGAAGCCACCCCCACCCTAGGGTGAGGGTCAGAGGGAGGAGGCAGTGTTCTGGAGCCCAGGAAGGGACTGGGCTCGCTTAGGGAAAGCTGGAACAAGGAACTTGCAGGCCTTTCTGGTCAGAGGATCCAGGCCTGGGGGCAAGAGAGCTGCTCTGGAGCAGCTGCCTAAGACAGAGGGGTTCTGAGAGAGCCACCCTGCCTTCACCCTCCTCTCCCTGCCATTGTCCTCCAGTTACCCACCCAGAGTCCTCCATTGGCCAATCCCAGCCAGAAATGAACTTGAGAAATGGGGCCTGTAGCAGGTAGCCTTCCTGGGATAAGAGCAGGCTGAGGTTGGTGGGTGGGCAGACAGGCTGGCACCTGCCCTGGGTCAGAGAAGTAATTTGGACTCTGCTAGCCCTTGGCGAGGGCCTGGTTCTGCCTAGCATGCGGCTTCTGCCAAGCCCACCCTTGTGTCTGTGCCGCTGTTCTGGATTGCCAACAGCAAGGTCAGTCCTACGTGCCCTGATCTTGAAGTTACAGGAGAACTAGGGGTCCCCCAACCCTCCAGCTCCTTGCAAGTCAAAGGAACAAGTGTTGATACATGGGAACATACGGTTGCACTGTACTTTCCACCAGCTTTTTAAAAGGTCCTCATAATTAAAGCAGCTGTAGAGGGTAAAAGGCGAAGGGATTAATGGTGTGGGGCTCCCTGCAGGGTGAATTCAGAGGATGGCTCTAGGTGAAAGGCAGGAAGTGAGGACTGCACAGGAGGAGGGCCATGGTTGGCAAGGGAGAGTGGGGCAGAAGCTCCCAGGAGGGGAATGGCTTCTCTAGGCTTTGGAGGTGGGGAGAAGATAAGGTGCATGTGGATCTTCAGGGATGCGGATAGAAGACGGCCGAGGGATCGAAGAGGCTGCGACAGCTTCCGAGCCTCAGGCTTGTCTCCACGGTGGAACTTCTAGTGCCTTCTGCTGGTGCTTGATCAAGGAGGGCGAGGAGCCCATTTCAGCTTCTGCATCTGGATCCAGTGTGTTACCTCGTTTCCCTGGGGGCTCCGGTGTCTTTGGAAAAGCTGTCTTTTACCCCTAAGAGCACCCAGGGACCCAGGGACCTTTGTATTGTTCCTACTCGCTCCAAACTCCAGAAATTCTATACATTTCACATAAGAGCAAAACACTCATTTCTTTCCCTTTTTTTTTTTTTGGCCAATAGGTGGATCTTGAACGCACCTTCACGTTTCGAAATTCAAAGCAGACCTATTCAGGGATTCCCATCATTGTGGCCAACATGGACACTGTGGGCACGTTTGAGATGGCAGCTGTGATGTCACAGGTGAGGCGGTTGGCTTTTATTTTTTTCCTTTGTTGCTCTCAACATGGACAGGTTATCAGGAGCCCACCCTGGCTTTATTCAGACGCAGGGAAGAGTAGAAATGTGAGACGCTTGGGGTCATCCTGTTTCCCCCGTCAGTCAGAAAGTGGACGATGTCTGGGCATTGTGTTCAGTGAGATGATCTAGATCTGAATTCATGCCTTCTCTGAAAGTGACGGTGATGGTTTTGCAAATTAGAGATACAAAAAGAAGCTAGACAACATGAAGAGTGACAGTCCCTTTAAAATGAAGGCAAAGCTATTTTATATGCAGTCTGTGCTGCAGCATTTACTGTATAATTATGCCAAATACATGTATCGGGCGCTTATGTGCAAAACACTGCAGATAATGTATCTCTTAATTTTTTTTTTTTAGATGGAGTCTTGCTCTGTCACCCAGGCTGGAATGCAGTGGCGTGATCTTGGCTCACTGCAATGTCCACCTCTCTGGTTCAAACAGTTCTCCTCCCTGAGCCTCGCAAGTAGCTAGTACTACAGGTGCTTGCCACCGTGCCTGGCTAATTTTTGTATTTTTAGTAGAGATGGGGTTTCACCATGTTGGCCAGGCTGGCCTAGAACTCCTGATCTCAGGTGATCTGCCTGCCTCGGCCTTCCAAAGTGCTGGGATTACAGGCTTGAGCTATCGTGCCTGGCCTGTGTCTCTTAATTCTTAACAAGATAGATTCCTTTTACAGATGAGGAAACTGTCGCAGAGAGAGGAGGGGTAGGTAACTTGCCCTAGGCCCTTAGCCAGATATATATAGAGAGAGAATCAGGATTCCAACCCAAACTGACTCTAGAATTTAAGGAACTTACCATTCAACTTAAAGGGACAGATCATAGTACAAGCTCAAGGTCTGTTTTAGCCAACTACACCGGCCTAATTTTCTATAAAGAGGGTAGCCAGTATCCTGACTTGGGCTGGGTGCAGTGGCTCACACCTGTAATCCCAGGATTTGGAGAGATGGAGGCGGGCGGATTGCTTGAGCTCAGAAGTTCAAAACCAGACTGGGCAACATGGTGAAGCCTCATCTCTACAAAAAACATACAAAAATTGCACGGGTGTGGCGGTGTGAGCCTGTGGTCCTAGCTACTCGGGAAGCTGAGGTGGGAGGATCACTTGAGCTGGGAGGCGAAGGTTGCAGTGAGCCAAGATTGTGCCACTGCATGCCAGCCTGGATGACGGCGCACGACCCTGTCTCAAAAAAAAAAAAAAATTCATTGTGTAGATCAATCTGAGAAGTATTGTTGGTTAAAATTAAATTAAATCAAAAGAGTGATTTGATTAAATCTTTTAATTAAATTAGAAGAGTGTTCTGGCTTTGGGAAAAATAAAGGAAACCCCGTTGGTGGGCAGGAGCTTTATGGGTGAGGTGCAGAGTGTCTTCTGCATCCTCGATGTGGAATGTCTGCTGCACTCAGGGGTTCTGTTTCTCCTGTGGATAATACCTGCCAAGTGAAAAAATAAATCCAATTAGTCTGGAGCGCTTCTCACTGTGGGCAGCAAGTCTCACTACAGGAGATGCTGAGATTCATTATTAGCCAGTGATTCAAAGGAAAAGATTCTCAAATTATGAGCTCCAAAAATGGAGTGGAGGTGGTCCGCCCAACTCCATGATCACTGGTAGTCTGGCAGACCTCAGCCCCTACTGAGCATTGGGCCAGAGGCTAATAAATTAATTGCCAAGGAACTGGTATTTTTTTCTCCGTACCCTCTCCGTGCTCTGCTCTGTCGTCAGCCATTGCTACTAATGAATCATGTGTTATGTTAGTAAAAAAGCAAGGGGAACTAGGGAACAATCAAGTCTGATTAATTCAGGGAATAGATTATAATCCAGGAGAAATCTAGAACTTGCTGTGCTCTTCCCATTTTCCTAGGAAGTCTCCCTGCTAACGGAATAGCGTAGACTGGTGTAGCTAACCATGGGTGGCTCCTGTGAATTTCCTGTTTCTAGGACCCACGGAGCGAGTGCAAGTTACTGAAGTCATAGAAGTTTAGAACGAGAAGCTGTAGATGGAACAAAGGCAGCCCAGAGAAGTTAGGTGGGAGGCTTCTGTTCATACAGGGCAGGGTGTCCGATTTCCGTAGTCAGATCCGAGTTTGACTCCGGCCTCTGCCTCTTCCTGGCCATGCAGTTGTTAAATTTTGTAAGTTTTTTTTTTTTTTTTGAAATGGAGTTTTGCTCTGGTCGCCCAGTCTGGAGTGCAATGGCACGATCTTGGCTAGCACTGCAAGCTCCACCTCCTGGGTTCAAGTGATTCTGCTGCCTCAGCCTCCTGAGTAGCTGGGACTACAGGTGTACACCACCATGCCTAATTTTTTATATTTAATAGAGATGGGGTTGCACCATGTTAAGCTGGTCTCCAGCTCCTGACCTCAGGCGATCAACCCGTCTCGGTGTCCCAAAGTGCTAGGATTACAAGTGTGTGCCACCATGCCCAGAAATTTTCTAAGTTTGACTTGTTTCTTGTTTTTTAAATAGACATAGGGTCTTGTCATGTTGCCAGGCTGGTCTCGAGCTCCTGGGCTTAAGTGATCCTCCTGCCTTGGCCTTTTAAAGTGCTAGGATTATGGGCATGATCCCATATGTGCCTGGTCATTTAAATTTCTTCAGCTCCATTTCTGCCCACAAAGCTAATAATACTGTTCAGGCTAGTCGCAGTGGCTCACACCTGTAATCCAAGCACTTTGGGAGGCGAGCGGGTCACCTGAGGTCAGGAGTTTGAGACCAGCCTGGCCAACGCGGCGTAACCCCATCTCTAATAAAAATGCAAAAATTAGCTGTGCATCGCGGCAGGTGCCTGTAGTCCCAGCTACTCTGGAAGCTGAGGTAGGAGAATTACGTGAACCCAGGAGACGGAGGTTGCTGTGAGCCAAGATCTGCCACTGCATTCCAGCCTGGACGACAGAGTAAGACTCCGTCTCAAATAAGGATGATAACACTGTTCAAAGTTGTTCCAAAAACTAAATGAAATGATAGGTGGGAAAGACTAACACAAATGCAGGAGCAGTAGTCATAGATTTAGGGTTACACTTTATATAATTCCCACCCTCAAGAATACCAACTGCCCGATGGATTTACCTTTTAGCGAGAAGTGTTGAGGCTGTCAATACAAAAGAAAGCTTTCAGGTATCAGGTAAGTTTCTTCAGGGTTGGCTAAGAAGAAGTTTGTGTCAGGATGGCCCTTCTCCTGGGCAGCACACCTGCTGTGCATGGGTCTCTTTGGACCATCTGTGCTGTTGTCGACCTAATGCAGGTGTGGGTGGGAGCCGGGGTGGGCTGGGCAGGGCTCTGAGAATTCTCTTTTATCCCTCTCCTCCCTCCTGGCAGAGCCTCCCTAGTCCTGAATGCAGTATTGTCTAATCAGATTCGAATGGGAAACAGGGTTTTGTGATTTCAGTGGTTGTACCTTTGTCTGGTTTTGGCTGCTAGGAGCATATTCAAAGCAAATTAAGCATGAATGGCAGGAGCACTGATGCCTTTGTCTGGTTGGATCGCCACCTCCAGATGGAGGACGGAGGGGAGCTTGCACTTGGCTTCTCATCCTAATGGTGCTGTTTTGTTTCCTAGCACTCCATGTTTACAGCAATTCATAAGCATTACTCCCTGGATGACTGGAAGCTCTTTGCCGCAAATCACCCAGAATGCCTGCAGGTATGACTACAGCCTGATGATCAGTTCAACTGGGAAACTACATCTTCAGAGCTGTCAAGAGGATTTCAGGCAGTAGCAGAGAGACGTAAAGAGTTCGCTGTTTCTCCAGCCCTGTGCCATTGCTAGGGATTTGCTGAGGCAACTTGTTTCCATATCGTTTTATTAAAATACTGGGATTTATCTGTAAGAAATGTCCGTTTTCTCTTGAAAGAGGAACTGTTATGTCCTGAGACCTTGAGGAAGACCTGTGTTTCCTGCCAGGTACTTCAAGCCAGACATGGTGGCTCATGCCTGTAATCCAAGGACTTTGGGAGGCCAACATGGGAGAATTGCTTGTACCCAGGAGATCAAGCCTAGCCGGGTCTTTGGGCTGTAGAAAAAACTTCTGAGTATAACAGGGTGTTTTAGATTTCAGTAAACGATGTTTCCACTAGGATCGCTGTCATCAAAAAGACAGTTAATTAGCCAGACATGGTGGTTCATGCCTGTAATTCCTTTGGGAGGCCAAGGTGGGAGAATTGCTTGAACCCAGGAGATCAAGGCTAGACTGGTCAAGACAGTGAGACTCCCATCTCTATTTTAAAAAAAAAGGCAATAATTGTTGAGGATGTGGGGAAACTGGAACCCTTATGCACTGCTGGGAATGGGAAATGGTGTAGCTGCTTTGGAAAACGGTTGTCACTTCCTCGGAATGGTAATCATAAGAGTTACCATGTGACCCAGCAATTCCACTTCTAGGTGTAGACCCAATAGAAATTAACACGTGTCCACAGAAAAACCTGTACATGAATGTTCATAGCAGCATTATTCATAATAGCCCAAAAGTAGACACAACCCAAATGTGTATTAGTGGGTGAAAGGACACAAAAAATAAGGTGTATCCGTGCAGTGGGCTATTGTTCAGCCATCGAAGGAATGAAGGTCTGACATGGGCTACAGCATGGATGGACCTAGAAGACATTTCACTAAGTGAAAAGGCCAGACCTGGCCAGGCGTAGTGACTCACACCTGTAATCCCTGCACTTTGGGAAGCCGAGGCAGGCGGATCACCTGAGGTCGGGATGAGCCTGACCAATGTGGAGAAACTCCGTCTCTACTGAAAAAATAAAATTAGCCGGGCGAGGTTCTGCAGGTCTGTAACCCCAGCTACTTGGGAGGCTGAGGCAGGAGAATCGCTTGAATCCTGGAGGCGGAGTTTGCAGCAGAGATTTCACTCTAGCCTGGGCAACGGGAGCGAAACTCTGTCTCGAAAAAGGAAAAGACCAGATGCAAAGGCCAGACGCATCTACCATCTTATTTATAGGAAATGTCCAGAATAGGCAAATCTAAGTCATAAAATAAATTAGTGGCCTGAGGGGCTGAGGAAGTGGGGGAGGGAGTGTGGTTAAGGAGTATGGATCTTTCTTTGGGAGGTTTATGAAAATGTTCTAAAATCGATTATGACGGTTACAGAACTCTAAATATACCAAAAATCATTGAATTGTGCGTGTTGAATGGCTGGGTTGTACGGTATGTCATTATACTTCAGCAACGCTGTTAAAAACCCAAGCGTTTCAAAAACAACAAAAAGCCCTACCGCAGCACGCCTGCGTTTCCTCCTTCCACATTCGGGGGTTCTGAGCTGAAGCCACAGACAGGTCTCCCTGGGTTACAGCCACTCCCTGCTGATCAGATGATTTATGATGGGAAAATGACTTCAGATCGTACTGTTTTCGAGGTCTCGCTGGCTTTTGGTGGTGGTTGTTACTGTGCTTTAATTTATGTGTGGATTTTGATTAGTGAAAAAGTGGTTTTGGAGATAAAATAATTCTGACTCAATAGTAAGTCCTTTGTTTTTGCCATACTGTGTTCAAGTGAATTATGCTTGTTTTCATTTTCTTCTGTTTTCCCCTATAGTAAATTTGGGGATGATTTCCTTTTTTTCTTTTGCTTAGACCTCCCTCTAACTTCTTTTATTTATTTTTGAGGCAGAGTTTTGCTCTTACTACCCAGACTGGAGTGCAGTGGCGTGATCTCGGCTCACTGCAACTTCTACCTCCTGGGTTCAAGTGATTTTCCTGCCTCCGCCTCCTGAGTAGCTGGGATTACAGGCATGTGCCACCCCACTCTACTCACTTTTTTTTTTTTAGTAGAGACGGGGTTTCACCATGTTGGCCAGGCTGGTCTTGAATTGACCTCAAATGATCCACCCACCTCAGCCTCCCAAAGTGCTGGGATTACAGGTGTGAGCCACCGCGCCTGGCTTCCCTCCAGCTTCTTTAAGTGAATTTTTGGCAATGTATCGTTAACTGGAACCGTGGCCTTCGTTACCAAGTGTGATACCTGGACTAGTAAGTCCACTGCCCCGCCACCAAATAAAAGGTGAACTCAAAAGGGAGCGTGTTAAAACTTAGTAGCAGTGAGAGAAGGTAACCAATCTCAAGTTCCTTATAGTATAGTTTAACAGAAATGAAGTAAGGTGACAAAGCAGAGCTCTAGTGGGAGGGAGAGTGGGCTTGTGTGGATTGGGCTGGTGCAGGGCAGAGCTGTGAACCACGAGACCCAGGCATGAATGCATAGGGGAGGCTGGAGTAAATATGCGTCATTTACCCGTCGGCTCACACTCAGCCTCTGGGCTGCAGCTATGTTGTTACGATTTGGGGGGATAACATAGAGGATAGTAAGATATGTCACTCCCGTGGCCCAGGGTTTAGAGATAAGAGTTAAAATATAAACAATCCATGTCTTCGTCTCAGTAAGGCATACATTAGTAAAAATAAGTCCTTTTCCAAAGGGCAGATGTTCAAAGAAGGGAGAGGTGTGAGCCTTGAGGGCACTGGTGGAAGTTAAGGGATAAGGGGGTTACGGGGTGGGAGTGGTGGCCTCAGATTTAAACATGTACAAGTGCAGTTGTGAGCAATCATGTCAGATTTGTTTTCACACCTTGGGAGATTTTATCCCTTTAATAGGAAAAGAGATTTGCAGTTCTGTGAACAGGCTGAGATGTGCATGCTGTATTAGGCTGTTCTTACATTGTTTTAAAGAAATAC
>CAUYQU010039784.1:0-23827 GCA_963574635.1 Cheracebus regulus | reverse complement strand
TCCCCATGTTATCTCTCCCCAACTCCCCACCCACCGCTGTCCCTCCCCTATTTCCCCCCGACAGACCCCAGTGTGTGATGCTCCCTTCCCTGTGTCCATGTGTTCTCATTGTTCAACACCCACCTATGAGTGAGAACATGCCGTGTTTGATTTTCTGTTCTTGTGTCAGTTTGCTGAGAATGATGGTTTCCTTCCTGCAGGATTTTTAGAAAGTCCTTGGAAAAAAATCTTATCTGGGCCTGACAAAAGTCAGACCAGAAATCATTCTGCAATCTGCAACTTTCACATGATAAAGTGGCAAAGAACTTGACTGAATTGTGTTCTCATGTTTTCTCGAAGATAGAACCATGAGTGATAACCTTGGATACTTTGTGGAGGAAATTTCTAAGCAAATTAATAAAGGTGCAGCCTGGCATAGCTTTACTGTTTGTAGTAAAATGAGAGAGGAAAAAGATAAATTAGAGGAATTGTTAAACAAAAAAGAACCAGAACTTGAAGATTGAAAAACTTCTCAACCTATTCATGTTTCAGAAACTCAGAAAGCATGTTCTGGAGAGAACACTAGGGGTTTAGCTGGCAATTACTTCATAAAGACTTAGGTGTCTATCTTTATTTCTGGCTTCAATTGAGTGGGCTGATTAAATCCATAGGTAATCCATCAGCTGAGACTAAAGGGAACAGAGAAAGTGGGAAAGAATAAAAGAAGGTTGTCAGACTTCTGGAATTCTACAGGATGTGACAATAGAGCTATTCAGCTTCAAATACACTTGAAATAAAGGGAAAAATGACCCTGAAGGTGATTCAAAAATCAAGGCAGCCCCTCCCACCACAGGCTAGCCTGTCTTCTCCTGAGTTTCAGTGATTAGGGCCAGGACGCCTCTGCCCAGTGCCTCAGTGTAAGGCCACTCTGTAGAGCCACAGGAGTAAGGCCACTCTGTAGGGCCACAGGAGTAAGCCTGTCTCCTAGCGCTGCGGGGATGACCTGCTACCCGGTGGGACCAGGTAAAGTGTTGAGCAAAAGAAGATTGTTTTTGACCCTTGGCTTGCTAGTTTGGGACTTACTTGGGACCCAACATTTTTTTCTTCTTTCTTGGGATGGAAATATCTAGCCTACCATTATATATTGGAAGCACAGAACTTGTCTGGTTTCACAATTTCACAGATGGAGAGAAATTTTGCCCCAGGATGACTCATTCCTTGAATTTTACCAATACCTGATTTAGATAACACTTAGATGAGACTTTGGACTTGAAATGCATGCTGGAATGATTTAAAACTTCTGGGGATATTGGGATGGGGTGTTTATTAGCCAAGGTTCTCCATGGAAACAGAACCAATAAAATACATATTGATATGTTTAAGAGGAGATTTATTATGAAAACTAGCTCATGCAATTATGTAGCCTGAGAAGTCCCATAAGATGCCATCTGCAAACTGGAGAACGAGGAAAGCCAGTGGCATAATTCGGCCTTAGCCCAAAGTCCTGAGAACCAGGGAAGCCAGTGGTGTAACTCCCACTCCAAGACTGAAGGCCTGAGAAGCTGGAGGTCTGCTGGTATTAGTCACGTAGTCTGAGGGCTGGAGAACTGGGAGCTCCAAGGTCCAAGAGAAAAAAAAAAAAAAAGATGAATGTCCCAGCTCAAGAAAAGAGAGAACCCACCTTTTATCTGCTTTTGGCTATACTTGGACCCTCAAAAATTGGATGATCACCTCCCACATTGGTGACAATAAATCTTTACTCTGTCTGATTCAAATGTTAATCTTTTCCAAAACACTTTCACAGACACAGCTAGAAATAATGTTTTACCAGCTTTTTCAGCATCCCTTAGCCTAGTCAAATTAGCACATAAAATTAACCTTCCTGATGTGACTGTGCTGCATTAGAGAAGGACATACATATTGCTGGCCGGAGAGTGGAATGTCAGAGACTAAACTGTGTTACTACAATATTCATATGGTGGACACTTAAAGCCCAATGTGACTGTTTTTGGAGAGTCTTTAAGGAGGTAACTAAGGCTAAAAGGGGTCAAAAAACTTAGGGTGCTAAACTCACAGGACTGATATCCTTTATGGGAGAGGAAGAGATACCAGAAGCATGTGTGCACAGAGGACAGGCTACATGAAACCATAGTGAGAAACTGAGGGTGGAGATCTTCAGCTGTAATTACAGATTTGTCTATTTATCTTTCCATTTCTGCCAGCTTTGGATTACATACTTTGAAGCACTATTATTAGGTGTATTTATATTTGAAATTCTGGATAAATTGACCCCTTTATTATTATGTGTTATTCTTCTTTATCCCTGGTAACACTCTTTGTTCCTAAGTCAATTTTTCTTATGTTTAATGTCTACATCATTCAACTTTTTCTGTTCTGTAATTTTTAACAGAGCTATGTCTTTATATTTGTAGTGAGTTCCTTATAGAAAACATTCAGATGGTTTTGTTCTTTCATCCCAACAAGCTCTGCCTTTAATTAGGGTGGTTATACTTATATTTACATATATTGTGGATTAAATATTGTTCTAAATGTTGACTTTACAACAAGCAAATATAACAAATATAAAGTTAATTATAAAACAAATATATACAAACACAACCTCACTTTTATCTCTTGTATAGTCTGAGTTCTGGGTAAGGTCATTTTGAAGGCAAAAAATAGATTCTTCTACTGAAATTATTTTCAAACCGTAGATGCTCTTGCTTTGATGTATTAAGAGTACTTTTAGTCAAAATGGATTAGTTTTGACTGATTCACATCAAGATGTCTTAGCTTATCCTCAAATGAACTCTAATTTCTGATTATAGGTATGAGTCATTCTTTATTACCTACATTAATGGTACCACTATATATTTTGAGAGTTGATTCTACCATCCTGTGGCAATTCCATCATGATCATGTGACCTTGAAACTAAATTTTGCTAAAGATAAAAAGCAAAAGGAAACAGAAACTTTTCTCATAAGCTTGCTTTCTCTTCAGAAGTTTGCAATGGCTTTACTACTTTATCACTACCAAAGCCTCCATTCTACTTCCCACAATATGGAAATCATCCCCAATAAGGCTTCAAAGAGTACAGTCACATGGGTAAGCATAGGCACAGAAAAAAAAAAAAAAGACTAGAGTCACAAAGAGAAAAGCTGATATTTGCTAAAGTTTCAATTAATTCTGTTTCTCCTAATACAAGTTTTGTCTTTATCTTACCTCCCTTTCTTGAAAAGTGCATTCATGTTGTAGGTGAGAAAGCCTTCTCTCTTCTCATTCATTTGGTACTTTTAATTGAAGAAATGCAGAGTGCTAATATTATCCAGAGAGTAACTCAATTGCCTTTAAAGAAATATGTCTAAGATCCAGTTGCTGGGCTTTAAAGGAGAGGTTATGAAAATACAAAGGATAGCAAATTGATGTGATAAACACTGTTGAGTTTGAAGCATTCCACCTTACGTCTTAAGTAATTGTTAACTAGAAAGTAACAGAGAGGTAGAGGAAGGACACTCTCTTCATTCTCTCTTGGTTGAATGCATGACTTCATTTTTGAGATACTGTGTTTATACCTGGAAAATTCCCTTGATTAGTTCTTTGTCTGGAAAACTGAGAACATCAATGGAGAATTTTTGTATAACAAATGCTCTGCTATATAGTTACAAAGAAAATATTGTAAGAAAATACAGTACAAGGCGAGGTATGGTGGCTCATACATATAATTTCAGCACTTTGGGCAGCTGAGGAGGGAGGATCACTTGAGGCTGGAAGTTGGAGACCAGTCTAGGCAACATAGCAAGGCCCCATCTCTACAAAAACATTTTAAAATGAGCTGGGCATGGTGGCACTCCCCCGTAGTACAGCTACTCAGGAGGCTGAGGTGGGAGCATCACTTGAGACCAGGAGTTTAAGGCTGCAGTGAGCTATGATTATACCACTGCACTCCGGCCCAGGTGACAGAATCCCACTCTCAAAAAGAAAAACAAGAAGAAAAGGAATGAAAATAAAGTCAAGAAGTGAAACCTTCACCGTTTTAGAAATCTAATCTCACTTGTTAATAATCACTAAAATTAGAGAATCTAGCTTTTAAAAATGTAGATGGTAAATCACTCACACGTCTATACATAAAAAAAAATGAATAAAGATATGCACCTAAATTTACAGAAATTTACAGAACTAAAAATATTTTAAAACCTGAAGATTATTTTTTAAAGAATGTGGTTCTAGCATTCTTAATCTACATAATTAATTATGTGGTTTTTAATACGTCCAAGATGCAACATATTTATTTGGAATTTAATAAAATCACTTTTTTTTTAATTTGAAGAGAGCTTAGAGATTATCTAGTTTAATTATATCACTTTAGAGTGTAGCAGATTTAGGTCAAGAGAAGATGAAACACTTGCCCAAGATCTCACTGCTAATTAATTTGCTGAACCGGTATTAAACCCATGTCTAACGATTTACAACAGTGATAATAATAAATTCGAATAGTAGGTTGCATTACAATTAGAAAAACACTTTCAAACAAACATCACATCATTTTATCTAATACACTTTCTACTCCATCTAACAGTTTTGTTTGTTCTATTCATTCTAAGCAAACAGTATGCTTGTGTGCAAGGAATAAACTATTTCACTTTCCTTTTACCTGGCTGATTTTTACTAGAACGGAGTAGCTTATTTTTTTTAAGATGAATATAATTCTTCTACCTTAAGCAAGGGGACTTCCCTGTATGACAACCAACAACATTCAGATTTACTGACCTTGACAAATGAGAACAATAGGGTATTTTTGTGTATGTGTCTTTGTTTTTGTTATTGCTTTTGAGACAAGCTCCCGTTCTGTTTCCCAAGATGTGGAGTGCAATTGTGCTGCACTATCAAGGCTCACTGCCTCTTTGACTCCCCTCCTACTCCTCTCAAGCAATTCTTCAGCCTTCCAGTGAATTTTTCTCTTTTTTTGGTAGAGATTGGGTTTTGCCATGTTGACCAGGCTGGTCTCAAAACTCCAGAACTCAAGTGATCTGCTTACCTTGGCTTCCCAAAGTTCTGAAATTGCAGGCCTGAGCCACTGCACTCAACCAAGAAAAATGAGCTTTTAATTCATATGTTCTGCATTTAAAATGCTTCTTGATACATAGCATTGTATCGAGATACATCAATACAGTTCATTTTATCTAAGCTGAAATTCAATCACTCATTGTATAAAATTCCTCTGCTTATATAGTTGTGTCTTACTCTACTATATTTATCAGAGGGCATGAAATAAATCTTTGAAATGTGTTCTAATATACCATTGTACAATGACTAAAAATATAAAGCTAAATTCCTTTATTCTATATCATGGTGAATTGGTCACTATTCTGCTTTTGCAAGCATTTTCTTTTAAGCCTCTATTTTAGAAAAAGTTGATGGTAGTGTCTCCAGAGGAAAAAAGAAACTTGAAAATAGAGTTGAAATTATAGTCAGAGTGGAAAATATAATCAGTGGGGATTAGAGTAAAGAAAATGAAGGTGATGTGCAGTTCTGAATATCGGATAGAGTTGATGACACAAGAACCCATCATTTTAATATTTTGGGAGAACTATCAAAGACAAATATCCTGAAAACAGAAGAAAAAATGCTATTGTTTAATAGCACAATATTAAATTGTTTCATACAACATTTGTTTATATATATAAGGAACAATAAATTGTATCAGACTGTGTCCCAAAATTAGATTGATCTGCAAATAAATTCAAGTTTGTGCATGTAGATATAAGATATAAATTTGATTTATAATAGTGTTCATCTACTTATTTCTCCTTCACATTCAAATTGTGATTTTTAAAGTTTCTGTATTTACAGGATAAGCAGAATAATTCCATATCTCAGGTATGATTTATTTTCCTTCCCCCATTGGGGAAATGAGCTAAGTCCCATGAATTATCAAGCATTATATATGCTTTCATTATCTTTGTTTATTCAGATGCCATTCAATTGTCAACTTTATGGTGACTACAAGACACAAGCTAGCAAGAAAGTTTTTCATTTCGATACCAAGAAGTCATTAGGATTAGCAAGTTAATGTTTATCAAATTACTCTGAACACTCAAGTGTATGGTTCTGCATTAGTACAAAGGATTATCTGGAAAGCCACATTAACAGAAATGAACAGCATGGTAAAACAAGAATCATCTGCTCTTAGGAATTAAGTAATTATATATAATTAATGGAAAGGAATAATAATTAGTGAACACATAGTTCTTACACAATAATCAGTTGACACTTGAAAAATAATTAACTTTCCTAATGACCATTTTCAACAAAATTAATGCAGTCTGCATGAGTAACTGGTGACAACAGAAATAGTAATAACTCCTCGTTACATCACTGCCAGAGGGGGTAGAAAGAGTACATTGAGGGCAAACCTTCATGTTTTTCATTAATATATTCTTCATGGTTCTTTTGCTGAAGAAGAAGAATTCTCCTTCAGGAAATTTAACTTTGGTTGAATTTCAGCAATAAAAAATATATGCATTCATATTTATCATACATATATATGACATAAATACATATACATTTATAGTTACTATGTTTAAAGGCCATTTATTGCAGAGTAATTTTAAATTATTTCAGTATAATCTTTGATACCTTTTCTTTCCTTCTTATATTCAGTCACCACTTTGTATATTTTTTCCTCTCTATACCTGTTTTAACATTTCCATTGCACTTGCTCTCATCACTAAGTATCTGCTCTCCTCCAGGTATCTTGCTTCAATTTTTAACTTTTACATTTCACCTTAAACATAATTAAAAACATTTTTTCCCTAAAACCTGATTTTAGAACTAGGTCCAAGCCTACTCAAAAAATATCAAAGTTTCCATTAGCTAAGAGATGAAGAGCAAACACAACAGCCTGATATTCCATTTGCTCGAAATCCAACCCACCTTCTTTCTCAGATCTTACTTCACTCTTCTAGTCCTATGTTTTAAGTCTTCCTTGAATGAATGAAGTGGCTACCCTATTTTCCCAAAGTTAATAATTCAGAAATCCAGTGATACCACTAAGACCAGATTCAAAATACTCTATAATGCCAGCAATTGTAATAACCTTCCAATCTATGCTGAACTTCTTCATTAAGAAGAGTAGTCAGATAAATAACTAGTTACTTGTTAGTATAAGAAAGAGAACTAAGTCCTGGTCAAGAAAACCATGAGATAAATCTTCTCCCTGCTGTGACTATACCTGCTTCTAAGTGGTCTACAGTGAACACCAACTCTGTCTAGGACAGTGAGAACATGCTGTATAAATTTTTCTTTCTTTCATCCTTGACTTTTAAACATTTGCCTCAGGATCACGTCAATTGGGTGGCCCTGGACTTGGCCATCTCAGACTCCTATATATTGTTTCTGGCAGAACATCTGTTGGGAGTCTTTTTGCAACAAGACATTTTGCTAGACTAAAAAGGGAAAAAAGATATGTGAGAGACTAACTCAACCAACAATATTGTCTTAAAAGCTACTAGGGGGTATCATTGTAATACAAGAAAGGTTACATTCAGAAGGGATGGGTCTCCTGAGAATGTAAGGACAAAGACAAGGAATTCATCATCATGCAGTGTTAGATCCAGGGACACCTAAGAGATATTTAGTCCAATTGTCTTATCTTACAAACAGCTCCAAAAATATTGAGTAACTGTATAATATTTTACAGAGAGCCAGTGTGTGTTCTATAATTAGAAAAAAATGAGTATTCTCACTACTAGCTGGTCCACAATTTTCCACTACTCCATGCTTTTAATCAGGGGACTCCAAAATGGAGTGCATGCAACCCAGGATGTAAATAAATCTAAGCTCTGTACTGAGTGTAGAAAATGTCAGCATTCCTAATTATCGGTAATTTTTATATTTAAAAAAGAAAAAGAAATAAGTAATTAAGTTTTATAAGATTTTAATATATAGATTGACACTAGTGTATCTGTTAGGGCAATATATATGTCATATATTCATGTAACCTACAGTATTCAGGATGTCCTGAGGGAAGACTGGGACATCTACAATTAGAAGAAATGGGACAGAGGTAACTTCATTTGTGTATTTGCTTTCATCTTAGTGATATCACAGTCAACCTTTGCACTAAAAAGTGACTTTATGGTTTTACAGTTTTAACTAACAAGTGAATTTACAAATTGTATTATCCAGTTTCTTCTAAATCCTCATAAAATAGGCAAGTGGCTTAAAATCTCTTCCATTTAAAGAAAGAACTGAAGATAACAAAAATAGTGTAAGTATCAGTAAGCAAAAAGAATGCCAGGGTTTACATTATTATTAATTCTAGCATGAGAGCCTCCCTGGCCACACTGATTATTTACACACTAGCTACACTGGCCGCACTTGATAAAATCAATGAAAGTCTAATAAGTTCTGATGAGAAATTAACAAAAGACTAAATAAAATTATCATGGAGACTATTAAAACTATGAACAGCTATACATTGCTAATAACAAAAAACACCTTATACTGGTTGATAATAATGATATTTGTACATCATTAGCTGGTATAATCAAAAATATTTGGAGACTCCTGCCTAAATTATGGAGCCAGATATCAAATAACAACAGGCAGAAAAAAAACTGGAGACAAACTGAATATCTCATCAACGGAAGAATGGATAAGCAGATTCTGGCATTTTATACAATAGAATACTAGTCTGCAATTTAAAAAAGTGTTATGAATGCAATAAACATGAGTAAATCTCCAAAATACTATATGGAGAGAAAGAAGCTAAACTGAAAAAGAAAAAAAGACATGATTCTGTTAGTTTGAATTTCAGGTTGAAATGTTATCACAATGGAAATTAGAATAATGGTTCCTAAAGGCAGGAAAACCGCAGGAAGGGGCCCAGGAGGACCTCGGAGGATGACGGAAACGTCCTATGCCTCGTTTTAGGTATCGGTCACACACGTGCCTGCATTTATCAAAATTTATTAAACGGTACATTTTGGGTCTATACATTTCACTGTGTATAAAATTTACCTCAAGAAAAAACTGCTGAAAACACATTTAAGTAAACACTGTGAGGTGGAATTTGCTGTACTTCTATCAGAGGCTCCCGTGTTCTCGCTCCTTTTATGTGATATTATAATTTCCATTCAAATCCTCCTCCCAAGCACTAGGCTTCCTGGAGGCGGACACTGGGACTTCATTCTGCCTCCCACAAACTACCCCTGGCACTGGCTCAAGGCAGGTGTTGTTGAACAAACGAAAGAGGCACTAAATTTTTATGTACTCGCTGTTTAATATCCTTTTAATTAGTGAGCGGTTCTCCACAATAACTCCAGGAGGAAACTTCTTCTTGTTCCTAGAACAATAGTAAATACATTTTTCCAGGTCCCTGAAAGCACCTTAAATTTTAAGCCAGTCAATTTTGGGTCCCAATTCCAGATGGATGGGCTTATTCCTACCTGTAGGGCCTTAAGTAAATCAGTCAGTCTCTCTAGACCCATTTTCTCATCTATGTAGATGGAGATATTAAGACTCAACACAAAAGATATTAAGAATTATAAGTGATACAGAAAAGTACTATCTCCCAGTAAGATGCATGTAATAAGCATAAAATAAATGGTAGCCTTATTCCCACATCCTATACACATAAGTGCATTTCTGCTGTCATCATCAGAATAATACAGCTTACTGTTTTTCTCAAAATTTAAACTGTATTCAGATGGCCAGAGAGGTTCAATAATTAACCTCCTGTTCCTGCATAAGTTGAGTTGCTGAGCCACCTCTCCTCAGGCCTCTGTTTTTAATTTGGTGTGACTAGGTAAGTGGAAATGTTAAGCCCCACACCTTCTGTGGCTTGTGTGTTAAAGCCCTCTTTTAAACCTGCTAGAAACTTCCTCCCAGAGCATACTGCAACGCTATCAGGATGTGACAACTGAATCAGACAGCTCTCTGTAGAATTTGGTTTTATGCAACTGCTGAAATATCTGAGAAGCTTCTCCCTTTCCACTTACTGTTTTACTGCCTACCTTACCAAAAATGTAATGTGTTAGTGTTTCCTGCTAACTGCCTCATAATGTATTCCATTAAAACAGCAAAAATTGCTGGGAGGAAAGCCAGCAGTTTACATTTGTTCTGTTCCCTATGAGTATCTTGTATAAAAAAAAAAATAGACCATGTTTTTATTTATGGTAATAAAACTGAACTCCAAACTTCGAGAATGTTTCTCTAGACACAATCTATGAGCTATCTGAAATTCATAAGTCTCTGACAAGTCCTGGTTTGCAGACTTCAGGCATTTCACAGCTAACCCTACAGATCACAGATATAATGAGCCCTGAAATTTTAGCTTTTATAAAACAATACCTACCAATTCCTTTTTATAGACAATACACACACGTTTAATGTTTGTATGGTTTCAAGAAAAAAAGGAATGAAATTGGAAACTAGTCTCTTGATAAGAAAATATTTCTGTTTTAGTTCTGTAGCATAAAACAATTTTTCCTTAATTCTTCCATTCCCACTATATTTTCTCACTAATTTAAATAAGAAAACTAATTTAATTAAGTTAACTGATTTAAGAAAGATTAAGAAAGATGACCTTTACTTAATGGAAAATGGTATTTTTATTGGACACTAAAGGGAAATCCATGTAATCTCAGATGACTGCCAAGCTCAGAGTATCCTCTGAAGGAAAGTGTCCAGAACTGGCCCTTCCCTGTGTATAGTGCTTGCAAATGTATATCGAGTGAAACAACCTCAGTCCTTTGGCCACATCTGAATGCAGCAATTATCAGTGCACTAGTCAAAAAGAGTAGCATTGGAGAAGGAGAAAAGAGAGGCCAAGAATTTCTGAAGGACATTGGCCTGAAATTCTATCCAATAAAGTTGCTGCATCTTGAAAGATGATAAACTAAACCAATCAAATTATCTTATTATTAAAAAATATAAATGTTAAATGAAGATATGGCCTATTAGAGCCTAGATAATAGTTAATGGTTTCAAATCTCCAAAAGGGATAGTATATCCCAGTCTTGGAACTTTGAACCCTGTATTTCTATATACACTTAATAAGCTCCCTTTCCACAGGTAATTCTTGTGTGTTTCTTTCCTGCATTATTAAAAAGCTTGACTAATATAATAACACCAGTGCTAGGGATACTGTATTTATTTTTGCATGTTTAAAATAGTAGTATTTTAATATAAAGCTTTATCATTGACATTATAGATCATATTTCTTACTTGCAAATTTCCTTACCACCGGGAACATGTTTAAAGGGAATACAATTTGAAGGAACAAAAGGAATTAATTTAGCGAAGCAGTTGCCTGTGAACATTGTCTGATTGAGAGAAGAATACTAATTGCAAATAAATAAATAACCTAGTTGATTATACTAAACTTCCATTTTCCTCAGGCTGTGCATAGGTGTAAAGCAGAGCTTTTAAAATAAAAGCTTGGCAAATACCGAGTAGAAAACAAAATTATCCCCAATTTAAACCACAAACCAATTCCAATTATTACTGATGTTCTAACAGCAAAAGCAGATAACCAGAAATAAGAAAAGTGCAAATGCTATCCAGGCAGAAGTAAATAAATCACCAATGTATAGCCAAACTTTTAAAATGGACTTTTAGACAGCTATATGAACTATAGCACAGATCATTCCAAGATCTAAAGTGGGTAGAATTAGATATAGAGGGGTTTTTATCTTAACCTGGCTGATCATTCTTTCTCTCATAATTTTATTTTCTCAATAATGTAAGCCCTAATATAGTTTACACAAATGTCTTATACTTTTCTATAATATATGCTACCTTTTTATAATGTAATTATAATTCTATCATGAAACGATTAATTATATTTTTTACCTATAATTGGTTTTAGCAACAAGCCATGTTATCATTCCATTTCTGTTAAGGGCACATGGCTTCATACATTCCAGTTATCAGTGAAACTCAGCATTTTCCTGTGTTTTGGTCTTGCCTTTCTGATATTAGGTCTCATTTTCTTGCAGTAATTTGAAGACATGGTTTTGCTATGCTACTCCATTCATTAATACTTCACCTTCTGTACACCTGGCCTTGAAATTAATGACATCTCTTTGTCCCTGTGTTAGCCCATTCAAAAACTAATAAAAAGAGCTACCTGAGACTGGGTAATTCATGCAGAAAAGAGGTTTAATTGACTTACAGTTCTACAGGCTTAACAGGAAGCATGACTGGGAGGCCTCAGGAAACTTACAATTACGGCAGAAGACAAAAGGGAAGCAAGGACCTTCTTCACATGGTGGCAGGAGAAAGAGAGAGAGAAGGGGGAGTGCCATGTGCTTTTAAACCATCAAGTCTCATGAGAACAGCATAGGAGAAATCCGCCCCCATGATTCAATCGCCTCCCACCAAGCCCCTCCTCCAATTCGACAGGCAATTTGGATGGGAACACACGTCCAAACCATGTCAGTCCCATACTTTTCTTGCCTGGTGACTCCAAACCAGACTTTTCAGTTAACATGCAGCCCTCCCCTTTCTGTCCTACTTCCTTCTCTATCTTCAATCACTGCCAGTCTTTTTCTCCTTTTGATTATTGTAACCTCTTGTGTATGTGTTTGCTACGTTTTGGATTGAAGTGATTGATTTGCGGTATTTGTCTATTCAAGTAACTAACTAAACTTAAGTGTCAGAAAGGATTCAAATTTATCAGAAGAGTAGCAGATGGCAAGTGTGAAAGTCTAACTTCCAAAGAGGATACTGTATTTAAACAGTAATCAGCTTTTCTTGAGGTGCACAGTATGAATTAAACTATTTAAAGGCATCAACGTAGAACGTGGCCTACTATTAAATTGCAAATTTTAAAGCAAGCTCTAGAAAAGTCGGCCCACTTCTTCCCAAAATGACAGAACAAATTCTGGGTGAACATAATTATTCTTCGGCAACCCACCACTTTTTATCAGAAGGCAATTTAATTCAATTAGACTCATCAGACATTTACCGAAGTTGTATTAGTGCTAGTCATCTGCGCTAAATATTATGAGAGAGCAATAATTTCCATGTAAATGGTATTCTTCCCTACACAAAAGGAGACAACTTGTGCAAGCCTGCAACTTGACTCTAGATAGAAGGCATTCTAGTGACTTTGCATACGTAAATTACATGATCCTTTCATGAAGCAGTAGACACTGGATTTTAAGTCTAGATAATGAAAGGTCTTGTATAAATACATCCTGAAAATTTCCTGAACTCCTCGGTGGTGAGAGACAGAATGAGAAGTCTAACTTCAAAGCAGTGTATACAGGAGGCACCTAGTAGTCCTTGTATCTCACACACATCATCTAAGGAAGAAGGTGTCTTTTGTAACACTTAGGCCATGAAATGAGATAAAACTAAACTTAAAAAGTTTGCTCCTGAAATTCAGAGTTAAAGATGCACCAGGCTGGGTGCAGTTTCTCACACCTGTAATCCCAGGACCTTGGGAGGCCGAAGTGGGTGGATCACCTGAGGTCACGAGGTTGAAAGCAGCAGCCTGACTAGCATGGTAAAACTCTTTTATACTAAAAATATAAGAATTAGCCAGGTTTGAGGGTGCACGCCTGTAATCCCAGCCACTCAGGACGCTGAGATAGGAGACTCTCTTGAACCCAGGAGGCAGAGGTTGCAGTGAGCTGGAATTGTGTCATTGCACTCCAGCCTGGGCCACAGAGTAAGACTCCATCTTGGGGGGGGGGAAAAAAGAGGCACTGGCATTTCATCATCCAAATGCAACACTGCAGCATCATAGTAAGATTCTTTTTATTGAGTATACTTTAAATATATATAATATAATTTTTTAAAAGAAAAGGAAAAACTTCCGTCTACCTGATAGTTACATTTTCCTTGTATCATTAGGTTCTTAGACTCTTTTAAGTTTTAACACCACTTTACATAAAACTCTGTATCTCTGCAGAAGTGCAATTTTCCAGCACTTTCTGCTGTAATTGCTATTTATCTAAGCAAAAGAACAAATTTGGTTTATCCCTTTGGCCTTGCAGCTCATCAGAAAAATGTAACTTTTTCTGTAAAATGTAAAAAATGTAAAACTTCAGCCTAAACTATTCTCTCAAAAAATAAATATTTTTATTTGAACAAAAATTATATGTCTAAGCATGTCTTAAATAATTATTTCAAAGCTGTTTAACAACTCAAAATGTCCAAAGGAAATACTTTTCTGTTTGCTATAAGGGCCCTTAGCTAAAAAACAAAGGGCTATCAACTCAGCAACATCTTATACCAACCTATTCTAAACAGTATAACAATACATTGGTACAATTTGAAATTGAATGCATAAAACTCTTCTTAATAAATTAATGATTTTGTCTACAGTACTGGCAAAAAAATATATAGAAATTAGGACAATATGTCATTCTCAGGGATAACTCATTAAAATAGAACTAAGTAAAAAAAAAAAAAGGGCCAATACAGAAAAAACAAAGGAAATATAACAATGAAATTTAAAATTTGTGAGTTTTATTTCCATTTAGAAGAAAAAAAAAGTGAATACAGACTTCAGGGGTCCAACTTCTTCAAATAAATTAAATTTGACGAAAGCATGAGAAGGGAACTAATAAAACATGAAAGGAAGAGATAGCAGGTGATGAAAATACTTTTGCCTCAAATTTTTATTTTCACTTTGATACAAACCCTGTTCCTTCATTGTATGTCTATTTAATTTTGTCATTCCTATCTATGAGTAAGAAGTCAAATGAAGCAGGGAAAAAATGTACCAAAAACCTTCTCCTTAGCCAAAATTTAAGAAGGAAATTTACAGAATCTGGGAACTGGGGGGAGGAATACATGAATGGAATGGTAGCTGGATTCAAAGAGGCCCAGTCAGCCTTTTTGATCATCTCCAGTAATGACTAAAATCAGTCACTGCTGGGTCTGCAAAGCCCCTAGACCTGCTGGGAGCCATCTGAGTATTGAACTAAATGACCCTCCATGGTTTTCAAATGCTGTAGTAGATCAATTGTGTTTTAGCATTTGCACAGCTGGTTATTTGGTTAAATGTGGCAATTCCCCAAGTCCTCATTCCATTTTGGAATGTATCTGTTCATTTAAAATACATTGCAATGTGTTGTCTTGGGTAGTATGTTGGTACCAGGGGAATTAGGTCAGCAATGCTGTGCTCCCACACACAAAACATTCCTCCTGGAGAGATGGTTTCATTGGTCAAGCCATAAGTGCATACTATCTGATAACAGATTTTTTTTAAACTGAGAAGCTATTAAGATTAATCAGAGAATAAAAGCTTTTGAAAAAAGAAAAAAAAAAAAAAAAAAGACCAGATGGCAAAAGTAACCCCCAAATGATATGATCCAAAATAAAATCTATCAACGTTGCCTGAGTTGTAACACAATTTAAAAACAATTGAGTCACAAAATACCAGAAAAATTGTCCACACATTCTAAAATCATTCAGCAAGCCTGATTATAAGACTTGTTTGTTACCAATGAATGTTTATTTGTGGCATTTCGAGTTTATCAGAGAGCTTTCACTTTCTTTATTTTAAAAATGTATATTCTTTATTCCTATTATGTGGGAATTTCTTCCTACCATTCAGAGAAGAAAACAGAAAGCAATCTGTTCTTCCTCCCTTAGAAAGGAAAAGCAATGAGGTTAAAGATTTTTAATCCAATGAGCCCTCCATTGCTGCTCCTAACAATGGGCCTCAAGACTTCTGCTGCTGTTTTTCAAGAGCTTGCTCCCTGGTCTCAGTTTATAATTTTTCCCCCAAGGTAATGGTTGTAAAGTCTTCTTCCTAACCTGCTTTAGCTTCAGAGCTTTTGTTTGAAGAAAAATGGCTAAATAGTGCATTTGTTTACTTATTCTTAAAGAGACACTAGATGATGTTTATACCCAATCTGTCAGTGTCTCCCTGTGTGAATGGGACTCATTTAAGTATCTAACTCAAGATTTTTTAAGAAGTAAGAGCTAGGCCAGGTGCGGTGGCTCAGGCCTGTAATTCTAGCATTTTGGGAGGCTGCGGAGGATGAATCACCTGAGGTCAGGAGTTCGAGACGAGCCTGGCCAACGTGGTGAAACCCTGTCTCTACTAATAATACAAAAAAATTAGCTGGGCATGGTGGTGCACGCCTGTAATCTCAGCTATTCTGGAGGCTGAGGCAGGAGAATCAGTTGAACCCAGGAGGTGGAGGTTGCAGTAAGCCAAGATCGTGCCATTGCACTCCAGCCTGGGTGACAAGAGTGAAACTCCACCTCAAAGAAGAGCTAATGCAGGTAAGGAGCATGACAGCGCATGGCAGTTAGAAAATGTTCCATGGCTATTCACTTAACATCAGATGCCCTCCTGAAATACAAAGAGGCACATGAAAAATCTTCAAAGAAATCTGTAGCTTGATACCTAAAGGCAGGAAGAGAAAAAAGAAAAGAGAAGATACAAAAACCCCAAAGGTAAAAGGCACTTCACTTTATTCTGCTTTAATTCACGGCACCTAGCTTCTTCATGTCCTACCCAGGTGTTAAAAGAATGAAAACTGAGTCTCTTCTTCATTACACCTTTTTTTGTCCTTTGTAGAACATGTAATCTATTTTCAATACAGACTACAAAAATACTGTTTCTGAACATAGTGTTTAACACTATATTTTTATTTGTTTGTGTTTTGAAAACCTAAAATAAACAGCAAGTACAAAGAAGGAATGGGAGGTAGTAGTCAAGGGTAGGCTTCAAGTAATAAAAATGCTTACAGAATTGACAAAGTGTCCCTAAAATCACTCCAAAAAGCAATCTAAAATGGATAAAAATATGCGCATACATGAGTCTTTTGTATTTTTAAGTGCTTCCAAATTTATTCTTTAAAAAGTGATTTAAAATGAAGATGTATATGGTTGCATGATTATGAAGTTAAGAAAAATATAACTCAAAGAAATTCTCCCTAGAATCATCTCATTATTATTGTTCTTCCAGTTTTCTAGGAAGGTCTCAAAATTAAAGTTGTGTTTCCTTTGCAAAAAAGGAAGAAATAGACAGAAAAGCTGGAACCCACCCCAAGGGGTTAATGAGGGTGTAAGAGGCAGAAGGTAGACAGGGCTAGGTAGTCGCTACAGCTGGGGATCATTAATAGCAATCAAGGGCCACTATAAACAAATCAGCAGGAAGTATCGAGAATCTACATTTTCCTGGCTTGGTAGCAGGAGCCATCTGGACAGAAGAAATTTGGCTTAAAATCCTCATCAGGGAACTTGGGTTTTTTGGTGTTTTGTGTTTTTTTTAACCACTCCAGCATAGTAGGTCACTGAAGAAAACAAGTTGAGCATAGTTATGCTACAACAGATTAAATTACTATCACAAATATAAAATCCACAATGGATTATGACTAACCTAACACTACAATACAAGAAAAAGTTTACAGCTAGGGAAAAGTGGACATAGTTTTAAGAGCAGCCAGGGAAAATTAAACAAAGAAAGAAGAGAAAAGAGGGGAAAAGTTATTGGTTTATAATATATATATTATATTCTCCAGAGTTTAAAAAAAGAAATCACTGGTTGTTTAATAGCATTCGAGTCAGCAGAACTGTGATCAAATCTATTTGAAAAGAGCATGCAGGCAGTCCTGGGTGGGGGGCAGCTAATGAAGACAAAAGGAAAGGAGAATCTGGGGAAACAGAGGCTGAAAGGCCAAATTCTGACTCTACACTCACAGCTCTCCGTCATTTCTACCCTGCTTCCAAACGTTTACTACACTCACATCAGACACCAAATCTTTTAGCACTTCTTTTCCAGCTTGCCATTTGACTTCCTGCGGTATGACCCTCTCTGTTCCTGTCCATAACAGGTAACATCTCGCTGTCAAGGAGACAGGTAGGCTGATCTCCAGAATCCAAAGGGATTCTCCGTCCATGAATCAGCAGTCTCTCTGAACTTCCTGGTCTCTTTCCACATTGTCAATTCTTTAGAAAGGTGACTCTTTCAAACATTGAATCTAGTTAAAATGTTGACTTCAGAATTTGATAAATTAATTCAAGAACTAATGCAAATTCCAGACTCTCCCTTTACAATGACTTGAAGTTCTCTATTTCTGATGACTATGAAAGACTGGATGTTAAAAAGTTGCTCTGAGATACATTCACTATCGGTTGGCTAATTCAGTCCTACAGGACACTCCAAAGATGTTGGGATACCTCATGGAGTTGAGCTCAAATCGCCAAAAATGGCTACTAGGTTTAGCATTCACATTAAGGTCTCAATGCACAGCAATGTGTTGTGTGGTTGAGAGTTAGGCTTAGATGGAATAGAATCTCTGTCCTACCATTCAGCAGTTGCATAATTAGGCAAGATGCATAACCTCTACGAGATTCAATTTTCTCATTTGCAAAATAGAAAAAATAGTACCTATCTCACAGTTTGGAGGATTTAGTATGTTAACATGTGCAAAGTCCTTAGCACGGTGTGCAGTTTAAAGAACATGCTCAAACAGCAAAATTCAGTTTGGGTCGGGCACGGTGGCTCACACCTGTAATCCCAGCACTTTGGGAGGCCAAGGCAGGCAGATCTCCAGAGGTCGGGAGTTGGAGACCAGCCTGGCTAACATGGTGAAACCCTGTCTTTACTGAAAATACAAAAAATTAGCCGGGCATGATGGTGCTCGCCTGTAGTCCTAGCTACCAGGGAGACTGAGGCAGGAGAATCCTTTGAACCTAGGAGGCAGAGGGTGCAGTGAGCCAAGATTGTGCCATTGCACCCCAGCTTTGGTGACAGAGTGAGACTCTGTCTCAAAACAAAATATAAAGAAAAAGTCCATTTGTATTATTTCTAGTAATTTCTTTTGAAAAATTGTTATGACTTCCCTTTATTTTAGGCAGACTCACATTTGACTTGCACCCAATTGTGAAATTATATTTTGCTCCGAATCGTTCTATCTCTACTTTGTGACTATTTTTTGTCAAGTGCATTATGTGCACACAATTCCTATCAAATAAAGATGAACCTAATCTCTGGGTTTTTTCTCTCTGGGGCAGCAATTATAATTTGTTTGGAATATAGTTTATTATAAGTCATCAAATCCATTTCCCTATGGTGCTAATGCATACCACCTATCTAAATATTTTGTCTGCTGATTTATTTATCTATTCCTCAGAATAAAAATAAAGAAAGCCAAAAAGAAAAGAAAGCCATATGACAAAGAATATAATTTTCTTATCCGAGGTGCTTACAGGCTGATGCATGTACATTTTTAATACATTGACCCTCAATTTACAGTGATGATTTCAAATACCATAAAAGTTATAATTCTATGCCTTCCAAAAATTCTTATTTAGCCTTACACAGGAGAAATTTACATTCAGCATAAACTACACTCAAAGAAGGAAAAATGTAGCCATTTGTTCAGACATGACAATCTTTTTTTTAAAATCAGTAAATTAGCCAACATTTATAGAATACTTAAGTGTGCCATCACACTGTTAGGTAGTATGAATATGATAGTGAACAAAATGCTTCGCTCTCGTGGAGCTTAAATTATGGTGTGGAAGGTAGCAAACTAATTAATCAATCATATATATGATATGTTAGATTGTAAACAGCTCTAAGGAGAAAAAGATAAAGTAGGAGGGAGGACATGAAGTGTGGAGATGGAAGATTGAGATGTTAATGTTGATTAGGGTGGCTCAGTGTGAAGCTGAGTTTTGGTGAAAAACCTGAAAACACAAAGGAGCTTACTCCACTGAAAGCCAAGGACAAAGCCTTTCAGAGGGAAGAGGTAGCAAGAGTCAGGTCACTGAGTCAGCAATATGTTTGACGAAGAGCAAGGAGGAATATGACTCGCATGGAGAGGAGGAAAAGACGTACAAAAAGATGAGAGAAAAGAACTACAAGACAGAACATTTGGAGCCTTTTCTTTGTATCTCCTTTGAGTCAAAAATAAATATTGTCAAGAAAATAGTGCACAGCTTAATCATCCTGCAAAATATGGGCTCCAGATTAAGATACCCCAAATAGGATGTTTCAAAAAAGGAAATAGTCTTTTGGCTAGTTATACCAAAACTCTGTATTTGCTGGACATTATCTATAGTGGGTCTTTTGTATATATCATCTTTGATTTAATTTAACACTGAAGAAACATATTGAAGAAAATACGATAATTGAATCTTCTTTCCTTATCTCCTAAGACAAATCACAGTGTTAATCATTTGGTAATTGACCGTTAGTTTAAAATTATGGTAGAGGTCAAGATGATTCGTAACGAAGGGCTGGTCTCAAGCACTGCTCAGTTAAAAGAACAGTTTACACCTCATGGTTAAAGAGTCTAATCTGTAATGCTCAGTGAAGAAGATTCCTTTAGAAACTCCCTGAATTCACTGTAGGTAAGGATCATTAACAGTAGGGAATAGACAGGTCTGTAAAAGAATCTAATTCTTTTACAACTTTAAGGCCAAAAAAAAAAAAAAAACTGTTCAACTGAGACAGAACTGTGAGTCAACTAAACTTATTTTATTTATAAATGTATTTATGTATGTATCATATGTATGCCTATACATACATGATATATATTCATATTCATACACTAGATATATATTCTATTGACAAATTCTATTGTTTCTACATACACACTCTACCCCAGTAACTGCTATGTACAAAACTTCCTTTCACTGCCAAACTACAGTTAATCCTTTCTCTTCTTTGCCTAATGACTTACTTGACTTTAACTTTCTAAGTCTTAACATAGCTTTCCATAACATTTTTTATTAATAAAAGCTATTTTAAAGTATATCCCATTTGAATTAGTGATCTCTCTCTAGGTTTCAATGCCTGTTCCTCTTTTTTCACTCTTTTTTCCAAAAGTTCTCCTCATTGGCCTACAATATCAACCTCCCCAGTCTTCCCCTTTCCTCCTTGAAGCTTTCCATAGTCAATAGAAAGAATTATTTTCCTCTTTCCAACCCTCCCTCCCAACCGCAGCATGAAATCCCTTCTTTCCTCTTCTATCCTGTTCTCAAGATTATGAACTAAATCCAGCCTTTCCCACATATCATCAATTTTAAGTGCTTTGCTAATTTATTATTTTTAAATAGAGTTAAAGCTTGCAGATTTTACATGTGTCAACTTATTTAATCTTCACAAACACTCTGTAAGGTAAGTATATTGCGAGTGCCATTTCTCAGGGAAGGAAACTGTGGTGCACATTGGTTAATTGCTAAAGGTCACACATTAGTGACTGGAAGAGCTGGAATTTGAATAGAGACACTATGACCCCAGAATTCATGCTCTTAGCCAGTTCATTAAACTGCTCCTTTATGTTCAGTGTTTGTCATTTTGTTTACATTTTTAAGGCCCTCACATCTGTGTTGTCTGTTCTAGTATACTAAAAATTCTATTGTTACAAAGACAATACCAGGTTAATTCAAACTATATTTGAATTTTTTAACTTTTATTAATCATTAGAAGTTGATACATTCAGGGACTAACTAAATTGGACAGTGCCATACAAGCTGCTAATACATTAGGGAAAAAAGACAAGGAAGAGATGAGAGAAATATGATGAAGCCATATAAATAATATATTCGCTGAGCTTTTTCTTCAAGAAATTAATCATCTCCTTTCAAAATTGCCTGCTGCCTCATACCATTGCTGAAAGATTAATATTCTAGTACCTTCAACTGGATCACTTGTTTGTCAGAGGTTTTTGTGGGTTTTGGGTGTTTTAAAAAAATTAAAATAGTACCCCAAATTTTAAAAGTGCATTGCTGTTTACAGTATGCTTATACATACATTATTTCACTAAACTATATCAGCAATGACTCCTTCCTTCTTCCTGACTAAAGTAAATAAAGGTAACATAAACATGAGACTGAATTTCTTAGAAAAACTTTTATTTTAGAAAACGAAAGCAATTCTTCATGATATATACACATCTTCTTTTTAATAAGAACTAGAATTCTACCTTAACCAGTAAAATTCATGTTACCATTGCAGGAGCATTAATTTTGTGTCAGTTTCTACTAAACAGTAATCAAGATAAAGAAATGAAAAAGGTTTGAAAGCCAACATCCATCCTCACCCGGAATGGTAAGGGATGTGGTATAGCTGTGTCCCCACCCAAATCTCACCTTGAATTGTAATAATCCCCATGTTGCAAGAGCAGGACCATGTGGAGATAATAGAATCACTAGGGCATTTCCCCCTGTGTTGTTCTGGTGATGGTGAGTGAGTTCTCACAAGATCTGATTATTATTTGTCAAATTTAAAAAATTAAATTTGAAAAGAATCATTTTGTTAATGTATAAAGTTCTTTTCTGTGAATTTATTGATTAATTAATAGCTAATGAAAATAAGTAGGTGATCTCCTATCTGTTATTATTTCCTCCTATTTCAAAGAAAATATGTTAGGTTTAACAAAATGATTGCAGATAAATTAATTGTAAAATTGAGTTTACTTTGTATATATTATAACTCCTTGGATTCCTCTTATTTGGAGAGAATTTTTATATTTTTGTCTTTATATTTGATACTTTAAAGATGCTGTTTCCCTGAGTTTGGAACAAAACCAGTAACTTAGATTTTTGCTTGTCAGAAAATAAACAGCAGTTGAAATAAAGAACTTGATTAAGGAAAAGATCATCAGTGCTATTCTTTATTCTGCAACCAATGGTTTTACAATTAACAGGAAATAGGCCAGTTGTTTCCCCGGTATAGACGTTTTCAGAGGAATTCTTATGATGTGATTGCCAAGAATAGATTTCTATGTCTGCCTAATGTACACTGAAGAAATGATACATTTTCAAAGTAAACCAATCAATTTCTTCAGAGGCCCTCTTTTATAAGGATAAAACAAAATGTTCAACTGAGGATTCTAAGACACTTAAAGAATGTTTCAAAGTGTAAGTTACAAAAACCCATAATGGAAGTAAGCACCAAGTGTCATCTCAAAACTGAAAAACAGTTATTTTTTTCTGAGTTTGAGACTAAATCATTAGATAGGATATATACCAAGCTTTATGTTTGTGAGTTTTCCTTTTACAGGAAGGGAATTACTCAGCAAATTTTTACCACCCAACACCACATTGTGAAATCAAACAATCGTTGCTGTATAAAAAGCTCAAGTAAAACTAAGATCATGTTAATTCACAATCTCAGTCAGATTGATGTTTGAGGTCTACAATACTGTCACTGTAGTTGTTTTTCAACTGTTTCTTTGATTTATTATTATTTTTTTTTTGCTTTCTTCCCCCCAAATCAGACCCTCATACTGGGTAGTTGAATTAAAAACTTGTCATAGAGACATCTGTAAATGATACTGTACCCAATGGCTATGACCAGACTCCAAATTTGATTATGTGTACAATGATAAATAAAACAGAAAAAGTGCCAAACTTCATTAACATGGTGAACAGTAAATGAATTTACTGGATATTATATTTTAAATGTACTAAAATTTAACAGGCACATAAAGCAAATGCAATATTTTCCTTTGCATCACTCACACTGGTCATTACCGACAGCATGTAACAATTGATTTTAAACATTTTTGAGAGAGATCCAAGATGGCTGATTAGCAACAGCTCAGGAATGTAGCTCCCAGTGAAAGCACAGAGAACAAGTGGACACCGCACTTTCCGACGAATTTTTGTTGCCCACAGACTGGGAGATTCCCGGTAGAGGAGCCACACGGGTCACCAGCATGACTCTTTTGGCCGGCGTGGCTGTTTTGCCAGTGCCCCAGTGCGGTGCTTCATGGTGCGGAGTATATGGACGGACGGGCTCGGCTGGTCCCATCCCCACAAGGAAAACAGCAATTGGAAGCGCTGAGGACTGAGAGTTTCACAGCAAGCACAGCAAACCCGGGAAGGTCCAGCTCTGTGGGGAACCGGAATCTG